>JAAGKR010003364.1:0-75763 GCA_011419295.1 Clarias macrocephalus | reverse complement strand
TTTCAAAGCCCAATTGTATCTAAGCAGTTGAGAGTGAATATTCTTGCACAAAGACTTTTGAGTCTTTTTGGATCTTTTTGGATGTTTTGGTCCATTTGTGGTCAGTTTTTACATCACTGGCATCTGGAATTGTCGATGCACAATTTTCACTTGTTAGCAGGCACATACAGTACAAAGCCTAGAAATGAGCAAAAGAGAAAAATTTTCATGGTTTCAAAAATAGAAAGTGACCTGTTGTACGCAGTGTAGATTCTGCCAAGAGCAAGAGTAGCACCGAGTCCGGCCTTTGACATGCATGCGGTAGGGGAATCAGAATTTTTTTATACAAGGAAAAAAAAAACTTGACTCTCTCTTTCACACACTCACGCACTTTTGGTACTCTGGGCCCACCAGTGGCAGATCACGGGGGTTCGGCACCTTAACCACAGAGCTACGCTTGCTCGTATATATATCTGTATTTGAAAATAAATAAACATGTGAATAAACTTGTTTTGAATCACCTTTTTGACCACTGTGCCCCTGGAAAAAGTGCGGGAGATGATTTAAAAAAAAAAGAAAAAAAAAAAGCCAGCTACAACAGTTTCATTAGTCATCAGCTACATCACTCCAGTCCATATTTGGTCTCAAGTACAGATGACAGAGGGACATTATTATTATTATTATTATTATTATTATTATTATAGCCCAAGCATTATAACAGCCCTACAACATCATAGTGTGTAAAGGGCCTTATTATTTATTTATTTATTTATTTATTTAATTATTTATTTGTGGCTTTTTTCCCCCCTAATTTTGAATTCCTCCCACACACCTGCCTACAATCATTTCTAGCAAACTTACTGTATTTGGTACCATTTTTACCAAAAATATACAAGACAATGGCGGCACAGTGGCTTAGTAATTAGCATTGTCGCCTTGAACCTCCAAGGTCCGGGTTTGATTCCCGATCAGATTCGATTCCCGCCTCTGTGTGCATGGAGTTTGCGTGTTCTCCCCGTGCTTGGTGGGTTTCCTCCGGTTACTGCATAGTTTCCTCCCACACACAATCAGATTCAGACATGCAGATTCCTAAATTCCTTGTGGTGTGTACAGTATGTACAGTATGTGTGTGTGCCCTGCAATGAATTGGCATCCTGTCCTGGGTGTACCCCACCTCGTGCCCAGAGTCTCCTGGGATAGGCTCCAGGCCTAAGCGATATATACAGTGGAACCTTGGATTACGAGCATAATTCATTCAGGAAGTGGGCTCATGTTTCAAAACACTCTTAAACCAAATCATCATTTCCCATAAGAAATAATGAAAACTCAAATTATTCGTTCCACAGCCCCCAAAAATACATAAAAATAATTAATACAATCTATAAAAAGAAAATAAAACAAATGAATCTGCACTTTACCTTTAAAAAAAGGTTAGAGAGTGACGCTCGGTGTCAAAATAAGAGTCGCATGTGTGAAGCATGATACTCAGCGCTCGTAAACTAATACTTGTTTCCGAATAAAAAATTATTACAAATCTTTGCTCGGTTTGCGGAACACTCGTAAACCACGTTACTCGCAATCCGAGGTTCCACTGTATAGTGATGAGTGAGATGATGTACACGACAGTAGCCTAATTCATACTACCCTGACATTCACCTGGCAGTTATTATGGTTGTAAAAATTAACGCTGATTCATGTAATAAATAAATAAATAAATAATAATCCCAAATCTTTGTTTTTACCACAAGCTTCATATCTGACTGCTTGCTTGTGGCATCCCGTGGCGCGCCGCTAATCTCAACCAAGCTTTCTATAAGCCCTCTGTTGTTCGGGTTGCATCCCTAATGTGTACTTTATTCTTAAATTTTATGCGTCAGTTGTTCGGCTGGTTGGCTTATGACCGTATCTAGATGGCTTATACAGTGTCTAAACTGGACTATCCAAAAATGTATTACTAGGATACATTAGTCAGGCAGTGAAAGTGCCCTGGGAGAGCGGAGCTAGACAAAGAAAGCGAAATGATTATGAATTAGCACTTGAGAAAATGTCTCTATGGCAATCTTGGCCAGTCCAGAGTGCTGAAATGTGCTGTGTCGTTACAGGAAGGTGCGAGATGCCACAGGCGTTGACATTAACATGCGTGTCGGAGTGCATTCTGGCAACGTGCTCTGCGGCGTAATTGGCCTCCAGAAATGGCAGTATGACGTTTGGTCCCATGATGTCACTCTGGCCAATCACATGGAGGCCGGGGGCGTACCCGGGTGAGAGTTGTTGTTTTTTGTAATCCCTCTCTCTTTGTGCATGTGTTTTTATATCTGTGATCAACAGCGCGAAATCTCACAAGGGCTCTTCATGTTCAGCCAAACAGTCTGTGGAGAGCTTTGTGAAAGGTGCTCCTGGTTGATGATGAGTTTGATCAGCGAAAAAGACAATAAAAGCAGCCCCGGTTCTTCTATTACCCACGCTGCCTTGCTCGTATTATGTATTTACAGTCCACTCCGTGTAGGCTGCATGAATGGATGTAATGTTTCTTGTCCGCGTGTTGTTGTCATTGAAGTGCTCTCTCACATCTCTCTCACTGTTGGTCCTCCCTAGCCGAGTTCACATCTCTTCCGTGACGCTGGAGCATTTGAAGGGGGCCTATAAAGTGGAGGCGGGAGACGGACAGAGCCGGGACCCGTATCTGAAAGAGCATGGCATCGTCACGTACCTCGTCATCAATCCGAAGGTACCGTACCATCAAACCGAAGGTGTCTTTTTAGCGAAAGAATATCTGGAATAATAATCAAAAATAATCATATACACCTTTTTTTTTCCATTTTAGCTGCATTGTGGTTATTAAGCTTGTTTATTCACATTGTCAAAAAAATGACAAATTTAACATTCAAGGTTTCAAAAGGTTTCATCATGAAACTAGATGGGCTTAGCACAGCGCTGTTGAATTTTAAAACCTGGTGAGAGAAAAAAGGTGTTGATTTAAAATGCCAGAGGATCCAGTTGAATAAAAATGCCAGAGGATCCATATCGTCACTGATATACTAAGGGTGAGTCAAAAATTATCCGCACTCCGGTTATATTAAAACTTCTGTTGGTCTTATCAGCGTTTTCCGTTCAAGCCTACTGTTTCCCCGGTCACTGCTGTGCAGGCGTGGACGTGTTACATCAGTTCATTTGTAACAGCAGTGCGAGCAAAAATGGACCGGGAGCACGATGATAGAAAATGTCTGTCCTGTGAGATTCATGTCCTTACGTGATAAGATAAGATAATGGTTTTTGGCCACGTAATGGCAGTGTGGGGAAAAGAGACAGAGATTTAGTCAAGTGGATTGGTATGCGTTACATTATACATCCGACTTAAGAACAAATCTGACTTACGGACGTGCTCCCGGAATGAAACTTGTTCGTAACCCGGGGTGCAGATAAGTTCATGTTGAATACGCTGTGTGTGTGAGAAGCACCTGCACTGGCTCATCCGCCGTCACAATATACAGCAGGTCTTGACTTGCTGGTGTCTTCTGTTTAGTTCTCAGCTGTGTCTGTTACTGTTGTTGCTACTGTTGTTGTTAGTCTGTTCTATACTGTACTATACTATACTATACTATACTATACTTACTATTTTATACTATTACCATAGTCTATAGTAGTTATAGTTTTCCTGTTACTGAAGAACTTGGAAAGTGTGTAACCATTATGTGTATTTATAAGTGTAACATTTTACAAATTTGCATGCTTGAATAAAAAGCTTACGTTATCCAAGAGCATTATGTTAAACTTATTAAATTACATTGCAAATTTACATACAGCACTTTTTTTAAACAGGCATAATGTATGATCACTATATAAAAGTGTAGTTAAAAAATTAGTGTATAAGGTTTCCGCCTGCCTTCTTAGTGTGTAAGATGTACTGTAGACGCTGCCAATTTCAGCCTGCCTTCTTTGGTTAGTTGAGGTTTATTGGCTTCTTTTTAGAATCTCCAAATGAAAAAAAAACGTGGCTTTGTACGTTCCAATTAAGTTTAAGGGTCTCCGCAGTACCTTTAAGAACAGAAACCAGAGTGACAACCGAAGATTCTAGAAGGTTCTAGAAGATTCTAGAAGGCTCTATAAGGTTCTAAAAGATTCTAGAAGATTCTAGAAGGTTCTAGAAGGTTCTAGGTTCTAGAAGGTTCTAGATGTAAGTGTACAGTATATATAGTTACATTGTTTTGTTTATTGATTCATTTCCTACATTCTAGAATAATATTACATATTTAAAAACTTTGAATTCTGGATTGTGAAATAACACATTAGATAATTAAATAACAACATCAAGACTAACAACAAAAACAGGCGTTATTTTAAGACATGAAGGTCAGCTGTTCTGGAAGGGTTCTTGCAAGAATAGTAGTGTGTCGAGTGTATTTGCAAAACCCGTCGAGCACCATGATAAACCTGGTTCTCATGAAGACCTTCTCAGGAAAGCGAGACCAAAACGTACCTCTGCTGCGGAGGAGATTTAGAGTCACCAGCCTCAGAAATCACCAATGAATGTAACAGCAGCACCTCAGATTAGAGCCGTGTAAAAGGGACCTCTTATGCAAATTTCACTTTTTAGACATTCTGTCTCCGGTATAAATGGATGTGTGAAATAATGAGTTTGAGGTATAAAAAATGCGTTTTTATCTGAAGAGTTTTTCAGCTGGAGCACTAACAAGACAGACTTTGAGGGAACTCTGAGAGCTGTGTAAACTCGTTATAGAAAATAATAAATGTTTGACCTTTTCACCATTTATGATAGACGTGCATATTCGTCCATAAATCAGATTTCCGCCATGATCCGAGTGAAAGTTCCCAAGTGTACCGTTGTGACTGTCGGACCGGACGCTCAGCACATGGTTTGGCAAACCGTTGAAAAAGTGTCAAATAAACACCATTACTGCTTCCTTTGATTTAATTAAACACCTACCATAATATTCCACAGTCCCAGTGCCTGGCAGCAACTTTATAGCAATTTACCGTACCATCAGCTTCAACATAAGCCGTCCTCCATAAACGCTTCCTTTGAAGCGTGTCTATTTACAGTGCAACTTGGCACAACACATGATGTAGCGCTGCCAATTTCAGCCTGCCTGTCGCTTTAGACGTGCATCTCTGCGTGGGTTCTCTCTCTGCCCACAGAGTTCACACTGCTTGCCAACATCTTAACACCATCTATTTCATTTGATTAAATATGGCCGTTTATTTTAGTCGCGTCGGTGCACGAGGTGGTTCTGTTTTCTTGACCCGATGTGGTGCACTTAATTGGAAATGATTCTGATTTGATTAAATGCCGCTTATTTGCATCAGAGCTGAAAATATTGATTAAATACTCCTGTGTAGTGTTACGTGGTTCACTGAACACTGACACTATTTCCTTGAAAACTGCCTACAAGTTTTTATTTGGTTGGTCTTTTTTTTTTCTTTTTTATATGTTGTTAATAATGCAGTGAGTCATGTTCCAATCGAATTTTTACATCCTGACTAAACACAATATAACTGTGACACATCTGGTTCCATTTATATATTATTGCCATAATTCTTGATTTTTCCATGTTTCATGCACTAATAAAAGCAAGCATGACTGTAACATGATATTCAATTACATGACCTGACATTTTTTATCGTTCTCACTCAGGGAGAGCGACGTAGCCCACAGCTCCACTGCCGCCCTCGTCCCGTTCTCTATGGGGCAAAGATGAGAGCGTCTGTGCGTATGACTCAATATCTGGAGTCCTGGGGGGCAGCGAAACCCTTCGCCAACCTGCACCACCGAGACAGCATGACCAACGAGAACGGCAAGATCAACACACACGTGAGTTAGCTGGGCCGCTCAGTCTAGATTAGCTCTTCAATCAAGGTGATAAGTTGAATAACATATTGTAATATTTTTTGGCTGGTGGTAATCTGTATCTCCAGTCAACCACAGCTACATTAACCAATCGTGCATGTCTGTCAGATCGTGCATGCATACTGTAAGTAGGCAGATATCCTACTTTTTCCACCAAGTGTGTTACACTGCCCTGTGATGCAGCATGAGCAACAGTTCAAAACAACACAATCTTTGAGGAAGTACGGGTTAGCCTTCGTCTTTCTCCATTAGCTGTCATCTGACTGGGGCGAGCTGGAGGGAATGAGCAAGACCAAGCTAGGGGTATTTTCATATATTTCAAATTGTATTAATTGTGTACAACTGACTGTATTATAAACAGAAATTATACACAGAAAAAACTTAAATGTTCGAGTCAAAAAAGAGTAAAAGTCCTTACAATGCCGTTCCCTTGTAGTTTTATCCAACATCCATGTTTCGTACCCATTAAAATTCAAAGCATTTTAGGCAATTTTTCTTAATAAAAAAAAAAAGGTTCTCAGGATTGTGCTGTATAGAGTTTTATATCCTTTGTTTTTTAGCACAATCCAGGCAATATGATGAACTGAACTGTAGTTAATTTTAACCAACTATATAAACATGACTGGGCAAAAAAAATAATAATAATAATTAATAATGGTTCACACATGGCACAGATACACAATAACAATAAGATACCTACTTTTAGAATTCTACATTTTTGCAACATTATGGTAGTGGTAAAAACACATTATGAATTTACTGCTAAATTTCATTCTACCTGGCATATCCGAAAATGCAGACATCAAAGCACTTTATTCATTTATTTATTTTTATCGTCATGGACCTATGCCGTGTTGCCGCTTGGGACTGACTCCAGTCTCTGGACTAGATAATTTTACTAAATCTGCACTCACTTATGATATTACGTGAAGTGACTTTGATTAAATCTAGATCTTGCATTATTGTAACGCTTAGCTCCAGTTAGTCTAGAGTTCATACTAGAACCATAAAGTCTAATTATATTGTCCATAATTGATGGTCACTACATTGGCTTCCTGTTAAATGTAGCACAATGGAGCGGCCGACAGTTTCTATATGATTTATAATGAGTGTCAATTGAAAGGTGCAGGCTCTTTATTAGTACCTAGAATAAATAGGACTACTCATTCCTCCTACAAATCCCCTCAGTGAGGAACCAGCTTTTCTTTTATTATTTGATCCTCAGACAAAGTAACAATTTTAAAGTGCATTTTGTTAAATAGATTTGCTTTTGGGAAAATATGTAGCTCTGGAGAGAACCGGGAATTTAGATGAGCTCATCCAACAGATTTCCACTGTAAGCGAGAGTGGAGCATGCAGAAATTTGTGTCTCTGGTAATGATGACACTCTTCAGGCGCAGTAGATAGAGACTAGATTAAAAGCAATGCTTTATTCCTTTTATAGTTTTTGCAGGCCTAATGAAAACATTTCTGTCATAAAATTCAGTATTTAGTGCCCTTTTTGTTTTCTGCATGGTTGAACAAAGCACCCAATTAAATGCAGATATTAAAACGTAGGAAGCTTACTTACACATTTTAGCTTATGGTTCATAAGGAGACACAGACAATCTGAGTGTTTTATTGCATCCTATTCAATTCTAAATTACAACCAAAAAAAAGGTGCATAAATTTAACATTTAAAATATTCATGCTCAAATATCTTTTCACTATCACCATGTTCATTTGGAAGTGTGGTGCTCTGTCCGCAGTGGTTAGGTCAACATTTTCTGTCTTTTTCAGGATGTGCCAATGGGACACCATCATTTCCCCGGGAGATCAGAAAGGTCAGTCCTCGGGGCGTTAGCGAGAAACTCATCACTGACCCCATGCGTCTCTCTCTCTCTCTCTCTCTCTCTCTCAGACTGCTCATGTGTCATTTTTCTCCCATTCAGAACAAAGTCTCAGAAGAAGAGGTTCGAAGAGGAGCTGAACGAGCGGATGATTCGTACAATTGATGGCTTCAGTGCACAAAAGTGAGTGGTGCTAGTTTTCTGTTCTGGGTGATTAAATGGAGAAATCCTTTCATGGTTTCAAACATTGTTAAAGCGGACAGTCAGAGGACATAATTGGTAGTCATTTACTTTGAGGAAGGTAAGAATGCTCACCATTTTCGTCCTTTTTTTTTTTTTTTTTTTTTGGTCAGGCAGTGGCTGAAGTCCGAGGATATTCAAAGGATATCTCTGTTCTTTCACAATAAGACTCTGGAGAAAGAGGTATGGTTTGTTCGGAGTCATCTTGTGTGCAATATAATGGCATTCTCTCCAAGTCTGAATGTTCATTATGTCTTAGTATAAGCTTTGTATCCCATGTGTTCAATTTTGTGTCCCACTTGTAAACACTTCCTAAGATCACATCTCACAATAATATCTCAGTGTCACATAATGGCCAAGTAATGCGAGAGGTCAAACAGTAGGTGTAGTGCTGCCGGAGTGCACCTGAACGAGAGAGAGAGAGAACTAAGAAGAACTAACGGAATGGTTGTATTAAAATTTAAGGTGCGTTTATTGATTTACAGCATCAAGTCGAGCACTAAATAAAATGCAACAACAAAAAAAAGGTCCACTATAAAAGGTACCAGTCGCCCCGACTACAGCACTACTGACGTTATCTGATATTAATTAACAGGTGGCAAATTTTCGATTCATTTTTTTGGAACATAATTGGTTTAATTAGTTATCAAGATATTAAGACTGTACTTGAAGGCCACGCACTGAGAACAATGAAGTGTAACATTAGTTATAGCTGATTCACATATGTAACTTGCTACCATAGGAACAGTGTACACATACAGTAGCCCTTCACACGCGGACGAGTGTGCACGTCATACTGTACAGTAGGTGTGTCCCTGCACTCAAACAAATAGCACTGCACCTCAGCATACATCATAAACTATGATCATGATATACAATACACAGTAATACTTTATTATCATTATGTCAACTGGAACTAGAATGTTCGTAATCATGACATAACAGTGATGTAATATACATATATTCCAACACTCTGGAATGTAAATAAGCTCAGCGTTTATCTGTCAGATATACCGTACAGTGAAATTCTTTATTCTTTGCATATCCCAGATTTTGTTAGCAGGCATGGGGTCAGAGTGCAGTGTCAGCTACTGTATTTCTGGAGCGGACAGGGTTAAGGGCCTAATTTTATTATTGTATACTTCGGTTATTTATTTATTTATTTATAGGAATCAATCATTCTGCTTTTTTATTATCATGTTGCTTATGTTCTACCATTTTTTCCCTCTATGGAGTGGCTTTAAAAAAGTTTGACCCTGAGAAAGGTCCTTATTGCCCTCCAATTAAACCTAATTCGCACACCCCTGCTGTTTTTGTCAGTCAGTATATAACAGTGTAATACATCAAATTTTCATATTTATATCATAACTATTGTATGAAGTATGGAGTTCAAGTGGCACCTCCGAGCTTCGTTTAGAAGAGCTGATTGGTTGAATATTTCACCACAGTCATATGTAAGAGTGGAAATTGTCTTAACGCTACCCATCATATACTGTAAATCATCTGCATCTTTCAGTCAGCTAACGAGATTTGTTAATTCATGACCCATCATAAATAATTGTAATGAACTCTTATGAACAGTGAGCTTGGATTTTTGTTTTCTATTTAATTGTTTCGTCATGATTACATTGAGGAATGATTCGTCTCCGTTTTGTGTATTGCAGTATAGAGCGACAGCCTTGCCAGCGTTTAAGTACTACGTCACTTGCGCGTGCTTCATCTTCTTCTGCATTTTCATCGTGCAGATTTTAGTCCTGCCGAAGTAAGTACTCACTTATTCCCTCGCTCAGCTCGTCGTATGATCCTGAAATAATTATACCCTAGCCATTCAGCTCTCTGTGTTAGCCACACTATCACATTAGCTGCGCAACCTGAGTTGTGCAGACCAGAGTACTGGGACAAATCAAATGATGGACGTGTGATGGACATGTAAAAGGAGACTGATATGGATTTTGTGAATAAAAGCACAGAAATCATGCCTTTTCGCTATGTAAGAAATCTTCTAATTAATCAGTTCTAATTAACTGGTCTCTTATGTCAGCCGGAATCGCATTCAGACACCTGAAAGCACTCATTGATCTTCCCTCTCCAGTCTCTCTCTAATGTGTCCTCACTTTCACACTCGGCTGTTATAGCCATTTTATAGCGCCATCAAATGAGCTGCTGTGACGCTTATAGTTTCTTTTAGTCATCGCCTTGTCTTTTTATTAACACTGACATTGGCATCAGAGTGTAGTGAACAATGAATAAGGGAGAAATCAGAGACAATTTCATTAAAAAAAAAAAAAATTATACCTGTTCACATAAATACTATAACCATAATAAAACTACTTGGGAAGGAATATTATGACCTGTTGTTTTTTTTTTTTTTTTTAGAAATGAGAATTTTCTTTGTTTGTTTGGATCAATATGTTCAAATGTGTAATATGAAACTGTTTTTTTTTTTTTATGGATATATTCATCAGAAATTGTCCACTGATTATGTGATGTAAATGCAAAATGCAGCCTTATGCTTTTAAATGCCAGCGAGTATGTTTCTGTATGTTAAATTCAATAACATACAGTAGAGGACAATAACAAGAATAAAGAGCTGAACTGTTTTGTCTCAAACAGGACCGCCGTGCTTAGTGTGTCTTTCGGAACGACCTTCCTGTTACTAACTCTTATCCTCATCATTTGTTTCGCGGGCCGTATACTGGTGAGTGAACGTCTAACATTAATCAGTTCAACTGGGTTCAGTTCTGTAAGGATTGTGCTTATAAGTCAAGTCAGGAATAGAGGATGACGAGGCACGGTGTTATGGGAAAATAACCAAACACAGAGGTCAGGTGTGTTATATGCAGCTAATTTTCCATTAAACATGATACCTGTGTGCGTTATATTCCTCCTATACCACAGCCATTACAATTGTAAATAAAAACATTCATTCTTTTTAAGTATTACATTATAACATAAAAACCCAGTTATTGTCGAGTTGCTGAGAAAGCTGAAAGCTCAAACCCCTCTGTCCCCTCTGAGTTTACTATCCTTTTTTTGATATTGGAGACTCCTTCCAAAAATGCTAAATAGAAATCTTCTGACAGAATCAGCAATTATGCATTTATTTATTTGTTTGTTTATTTGTTTGTTTGTTTATGCATCTGATATACTAGTCCCTGTGAAGGAGGTTGCTATTAATGCAATAATACAGTATAACCCTTTCAACTGTCCACAGAAATAAAACCAACAAAAAATATAGAGAATTAAGCAACACTGGTGTTAATTCAATATAAAATATTATATATATATATATATAAAATAGAGAGAGAGAGAGAGAGATATATATATATAAAAACACCAAATACTACGGTACATAAACGTGACTACATTCAGGTCTAAGACATGATTTATTAATTAGATGTAATGTAGTAATAACGCATTGAAAAATCATAATGCCTCATAAACCTGTAATATATACAATGTGTGTGTGTGTATATATATATATATATATATATATATATATATATATATATATATATATATTTTTTTTTTTTTTTTTTTTAACACCAGTGTTGTTTAATTCTCTATTTTATGTTGATTTTATTTCTGTGGACAGCTTTATTATATATACACAATAAAGAAGGTTAATATACATACAAACAAGGTTACAAGGTCAATACATTATTTCTAGGCATTTTACTCGCTATAATAATATTTTTTACATATAATTGTTTGTTTTAAGCATTTATTTGTATAAAAAAGAAGCAATAATCTACTAATAGAAATACAGAATTTAAAGCTTGAAGTCTATAAATGATACTTTATATCATACAATAAATCTAATATAAGGTTAAAGCATTATTTCTAGGCATTCTACTCACTATAATAATAATTTTAAAACAAAAATTGCATATTTTAAGCATTTATTTCTAAAAAAGAGGCAATAATCTGCCAATAGAATGGCAAAGTTCAAAGCTTGAAGTCTGTAAATGATATACAGTACACTACCAGTCAAAAGTCTGGACACGCCTTCTAACGCCATGGGCTTTCCTGATTTTCATTTCTCTCTCACTGTAAAACGATGCTGAAGGCCAAATATACAATATACAATAATCTTCTTTTGGACAGCTGATGTGTCTGATGTGTCTGAGCACATTGACGTGTGTTATTTCATACTGTAGTTTTGAAGAAAAAAAAAATTCAGTATTATTCTAGAATGTAGAAAATAAATCCGAACTCGTGTCCGGTCTTTTGATTTGTAGTGTACAAGCCTCAAACCAGCAGACCATAAGGGTATATAGAACACTATAGAAGACCATCCCTACTGTACTGTATATCACAGTAGAAAATCACCTCTCAGAGAGAGAGAGAGAGAGAGAGAGAATGTTGTCCTGCTTTTCTTTTTCGCAATTAAACGCAGAGTGTCTTAGTTCCGATTATTCAAACCGGATGCCCTTGGTAAAATAAACATGTTTTTTGATTAAAAGTATAAACATGCTCAGAGGAAGGCCGCTTTCCTGCAGAAAAATCAGCACGAAATATTAATACGCATCAAGCTAAAGTGCATTTGAGAGCTGCGAATTGCTGGGAAAAAGAAAGGAACACAGGGACCATTGTATCAAGGTCAGTTTTTTTTTTTTTTTTGCTTGCTTTTCTGTACTAATAAAACATCACGTACAAGGACAACATTCTCAGATCTCCACTTGAAGGAAGGAAATGGCTTGATTCTCTTGGAAAAGGTCATCAGGTTCTCTAATGGCCTTTTTAAGTCTCTCGGCCGGTCTTTTATATCAATGTGGACTGTAGTAGTAGCAGCCATAGATTTGTAGTACTTTCTCTCTAACCTGCTCTGTGTGCTGCTCCTTTTTTTTCTGTGTTTTTATCCACAAATACTGTACAGTGCATGGGGAAGTGAGATTTATATGAATGTATCTAAAAGTAAAGGGCATTTGGATGAAATGTAATCATGATGTTTAAACACGAAGCCTTAAATGAATCGTGCCACAGGGTCTAAAACCAGGTTGGAATCTAGGGATATGATGACTTACTAATTTTAACTTTGAATGCATCACCCTTCTGAGACGTACATATGATACAAGGGCACATTTGCATTCAGATACATGTCTGAAGCTTTCATTCAAAGTGACTTAACCACTGAGACAGGATACAACATCGCAGTTAAGAGGTTAAAGGCTTTACGGTTAACGGATCCAACCACGGCAGCTTAGCAGTGCTGGGATTTAAACTCCCAACCTCATCACTAGCACAGTTACTGCATACTGCATACGCTGTCTAATAAAAGTCTAATAAAATATTATCCAGACTTGTATGATAATGTGTTCTTTTTGTCAGATTATACAATAAAGATCCTATACGTTCCCTCCAAAACCTGGTCTCGGTGCTAAAAGTGTCTCACCTAGGTGAAAAGTGAATTTTCAGATAGGATCATACAGTAACACCATTTCTCATAATGCTTCTCATCTCCTGATCTATGCTTCATTGTTGCTTCGAAAAGAGACACATTTGCTAAATACAGTTTCACGCCCTTTTATGTCCGTAGTGTCCGTTACTTTTTTCGAATTCAAATCTTTCAACGAACTTAACTGTCATTCAGATGAAACTTGGCCAAATTTAGATTTCACATGGTAAGACGTAAACCTGAAAACATGTATTGTTCTAAAAAGCGAAATTGTTAAGATATCGCACCATGTATTCGACATGGTTACGGACACTACAGATTTTTTTTTTGCTTTTTAAGCTTTTACCAAAAAAAAAAAACAATTTAAGCAAAGATTTTTACAGGTCATATTCTTCTAGAATATACTCATGAAGAAATATGCATTTTAAATAATTATTGTTTGTAGCGAGTAGGGTTGGGTATCGTTTGGGTTTTTTTTTTTCGATACCGGTGCCAAATCGATACTTTTAAACCGGTACCAGTGCCAAAACGGTGCCTGAACCGATACTTTGCAAAAGCCACACAATGATGGCTCAAGAATACATTTTTATTGGATAAAAAATTTTATGCTTAAAATTTAACAATATATTAAAAGTTTAAGAACTGGCTGGAAAGCCATAATTATAAACAGAATTTATGTTACATTAGTATTTTACAAATCGTTTGACCATTTGTTAGCATGAATGCGAGATTTGCATTTTGCAGTTAACATTACATTAGCCTACTACTAACCTGCGGAAAGGCTGCTGACGTCATCATAATCTTTTTTTGCTTCGGTTGGTGTGACTGGGGCTGGGGTCGTCCACACCGATAGTGCCAGCTGTTGTCTGTATGCTATCAAACACGGCGCGTCCCTCTGCTTTTAACTTTATTCCGTGTGCCCGCAAATGTTTCATTAGATTTGACGTGTTTCCCCCCTTTTCACGCAACTGCCGTAAAACATTTGCTGCACGTCGCGGTGTCGGAATCCTTTCTTGTGAAATATAGCCACACTTTCGACCGTTTAGTTTTAGGCATTTTAACGAAAGTTAATTTAGCAAGTTAAGATAGCGGTAGACCACCTGCTGCCGTCAGAGCGAGTGTAACGCGCTGCATTCACGCGCATCTCGGGTGGTCTCATTTCCCGATGATTTGCGCTTTTATTTATTTATTTTTTTATCTAACCTAATAAACGTTTAATCTACAAAAATAAAATGGACAGTAGCATTACTGCAACAATGTTTTGGATTTGTATTATCAAAGCTTTCCGAAGTCCTCAAGATTTTTCTAATTGAGGAAATAATTAATTTTTCCGATCATTTCTGACACCCCATGAATGCGGTATTTAGAATTTACTAGCGATCATGTGTGTTGATGAATCTAATGCTTATTACAACCGTGTCATCATCATAGCCCCAGAGAACAAATATATTAATCGACAGTTCAGGCATTTAAGTGGCACCGAAATGAGGCATCGAAATTTGCGTTCTGTTTCGGTCCGGTACATACCGGTTACATAGGTACCGGTGCCGTACTGGTTTTCCCTAGTAGCGAGACAGTATAACAGTATATCCCCAATTTTTAGGGAAGAGTATCAGTCACTTCCATGTTGCCTACACTTTAGAAGTAGCTTCCTTTGGCTCACACATTTTCTGCTTTATATGTACATTATAACATAAAAAAAAATGAAATGAGCAATCACCAATACTGTTTTATTTATATTTGGTTTTCAAGGCTGGTCTTGGATGACCCCTTGTCTGCCCTGCACATTTTAGTAGTAGCAATGTTATATCTAAAGATAACACGTCTCAAAAGAAAGGCGAAGACAAGGATGTAGGAGGTGAATGTGGCAGGGTGAGAAAAGATATCATGGAGTGTATTTCCTTCAAAGTAGGCTCGAGTGAATACTAATAAAGATATTTTTCTGTCCATTAGCACGCATGAGCGCAGAACACCTAACAGTCCATGTGGACAGGGATGTTCTGTATGTCAGTTAGTATTTTTGCTCATATTTCATCCTTGGAAGGTCGTTCCCTGGTTTCATTTCGTTTCCTCCCCAAAATATTTCCAGAACTTGGTATCGGCTTTAATTGCATAAAATCTCCCTCCTTCTTTTGAATGCATTGGAAAATTATTCATGAATCAACATGGGTGGCAGTACATCACAGGACACAAGCATACACACACTTACTGACACACTACGGGAAATTAAGCTAATCAATTAGCTTATTAGCTGCATGTCGCCAGATTGTAAAGAGGAAACCCACCAAGCACATGGAGACCATGCAAAGTCCATATACACAGACCCCGGGGCGGGAATCGAACCCTCGACGCTGGAGGTGCAAGGCGACAGTGCTAACTATTGCGCCATTGTGACACCTTAATGTAAAACCCATTAAATAGCATTAAGCATATACTGTATAAACTGCATTTATTTTAGTAAAATTCACATAATGTCCGTATGTAAAGTTACTCGAGGTCAAAATCTGCAGGCGGAATCAACATCACAAAACAATCCCAGTTTTTTTGTACAAACCAGTCCAATTACAAAACTCAAAATCTGACCATTCAAAACTCCAATAAAGTTAAAAATTATAACTGATGATTGATAAAATAAAAAAAAACTTGTTGGACTATCTATTTGCATTGGAGGCGGTGTAGTGGTTTGCACTGTCACCTTGCACCTCCAGGGTCCGGGTTCGATTCCCATCTGTGTGTGCATGGACTTTACATGTTCTCCCCGTTCTAGGTGGGTTTCCTCCGAGTACTCGGGTTTCCTCCCACAGTCCAAAGACATGCAGATTAGGCTAGTTAGCGTTCCCAAATTTCCCATAGTGTGTGAATGTGTGTGTGTGTTCCCTGTGATGGATTGCCTCCCCACCCGGTGCCCTAGGTTTCCTGAGATAAGCTCCAGCCCCCCGCGACCCTGAATACAGGATAAAGCGGTATAGACGATAAGTGAGTGAGTTCTTTAGAGAATAGAAGCCTGCCATGAAGGGTGTTACGAATATTTTATGAATGATGTAATTTTTTTTCTATTCCATCCTGCCAAAACAAGCACTTTCTGTGTGCAGATCTCATTTCGCCTCTGATTTACTTCATTAATGTTATTTTTAACCTCTTGCTGTGAACCAAATCTGTCCAAGTGTGTAACTCGGCCCATGTGTGTCTGACGTGGACGTGTCCCAGGTGAAAAGACCCTCGTGGATTTTTATTTTTTTTATTTTTATTTTTTGCTCTCCGTGTTTCTGAGGCTCTGACGAGCCTTGTTAAACTGTCACTGTGAATGGAAAGCTTCAGACATGAGCAGATGGTCAGAGTCTGGTTTAGACTTGCCCTGTCAAACATGACACAACATCAGATACTTAAAAGGGGAGGAAAAAAGGCCAGAGTGTCCCAGGGTACTGAAACTAGACCATTTTTTTTTCACAGAAATAGTATAATTTATGGGTCGGCATATCATTAGAAAACTTTGCGAACTGCATACAGTATGTAACGTAATGCAGACAAGGATTTCACTGCAGGGAAGGATTCAGATGCCTTTTATTGTCTCACTGTACATCTGACATTTAGTAACCTTGGAGCGAGTATGCTAATGACATTAGTGGGAGTTCAGACATGTTTCCTTGTTGCCGTAGCGATCGGGTCGCGTGACCTCCTGCTCTCTTCTCCCGAGCTCATCCTTACTCAGCGCCAACAAGCCCTGCGTCCGGCTCGTTCTCACCATGGCAACCACCGTGCTCATCCTCGTCATGGCCGTCTTCAACATGGTGAGTGTCGTGACTGCCACAGGGCTTCACCGAGGTCTCTGATTTCACATGGTGAGGTCTGAGTGCACCGGGGACCATGATATTCCATCTATTTGCACTTACACCACCATCGTGCATGTTGAGGAGCTGTGAGTCAGCTGCTAAGAAAAAAAAAAAAAAAAACCCTGCAGGAATACTAATGCCTCAGAGCTGCAAGCAAGTACAGTTCTGCTGCCGCTTCTGTTCGGTTCTTTAGCATATAAAAGACGAGCAGACTGAGCATAATAATAATAATAATAATAATAATCACCAGGCGGAGTCATTAAAGTGTCCATGTTATTATTATGACAGCACATTAACACCTCATTATCACTCCGTCTTATACAGAATGCCCTTGTTCGCCGCGTTATATAGTGCAGGACGCCTTTTAATTCACATTCATTATGGTTGAATAAATTCAATGAACCTCCTCAGTACAGAATCATTCCATGAGCTTGAATATAAATCGCTCATTCATTAAAGTCACGGAGCTTTCTATTCCCGAACCTTTCTCCGACAGGACGCATCAGGTCTATTATTTATAGTCGGAATTGATTTTCAGATATTAAGGTCCTGATTACGCAATCTGTGCTTTCCTGAACGCCTGGTCTCCATCACACCTGACATTATGACGGTATAGGCTTAAGTAAAGATACTTATGAATTGGTCCCATGATGCACTGCGATAAGTCTCCAATTGTACCACACTAATGCATGAAGTACTAAAGCCGTACCTGACCTGGATAGGGCTGCAATCACAGAAACTTTCTCATAGCCTGTCAAGAATCATACAAATTGAAAGTATTAAAGGAAAAAACGTAAAGAAGTACAGACGGCCAATCGGATTGTACCCTTTAGGACTCACATTAAATATTTATTTATACACAGTATGATATGCAGGGAAGTGCTTATATGACTGTCCATGACCTAAAAACAAAGATTTTTCTACGATGAAACAAATTACACTTAAACTAAGTAATTCAATTAAGAACCTAATATATATATATATATATATAGTACAGTGGAACCTTGGATTACGAGCATAATTCATTCCGGAGGCGGGTTCGTATTCCAAAAGGACTCGTAAACCAAATAGACTTTTCCCATAAGAAATAATGAAAACTCAAATGATTCGTTCTCCAGACCAAAACAATAAATACATAAAAATAATGAATACAACATATAAAGTAAAAATAAAACAAATTAACCTGCACTTAACATTTTTTAAAAAAGTAAAAATAAATCCAGACAGATAAATGTTTCAATTTGTGTAAACAGTAAAACTTCTTCTCCCTCCCACACCTCGCTTTTAAGTTTCACAACTGACATACACAATGCAAACACTGTTTTAACGGGAAAAAAATAAATCTCTCTAATGATACTCGCGTGAGCATACTAACGGAATCACTGCTGTAAAGTAAAAAATAAAAAATAACAAATGAACCAGCACCTTACCTTTGAAAAGAATCACGACAGAGCTGAGTTTTCTGTGTAAATAAAGCGTGTGTGCAGCCGGGGAGATCTGTGTGTGTGTGTGTGTGTGTGTGTGTGTGTGTGTGTGTGTGTGTGTGTGTGTGTGTGTGTGTGTGTGTCGGTGTCAGTGTCAAATTACGCGTGGGCGCACAGGCACACACAAAGTACACATGAGAAAAGTGTGTATGTGTGTGTGTGTGTGTGTATGTGTGTGTCAGTATGGGTGGGGCACAGTGTCAAATTACGCGCGCGCACACATAAGAGAGAGGGAGATGTTGATTATACCAGAAAGAGATGAGCACTAAGACGCAGCAGGGGAGACGATTACCCATAATTCCCGCAGCGCAAGAGAGAGAAAAGTCATTGGCTCAGTTGTGATCACTTGCCGCTCGGTGTCAAAATAAGAGTTGCATGCGTGATACTTGATACTCGGCACTTGTAAACTGATACTTGCTCGGTTTCTGATCAAAAGTTTATTACAAATCTTTGCTCGGTTTGTGGAACACTCATAAACCATGTTACTCACAATCCGAGGTTCCACTGTATATATAACATTTATAATTGTATTTTATTTTAATTCATTAATTAGATTTTTTTCATATTTTCTCAAATTGTGTATTGTGTGTATATATATATACATATACAATACGTAATCAGAGAAAAAATAAAAAAATTCTACATTAATTAAAGTTACAATATTTACCAAAAATAAAATAGAATTAAAATAGGAGCGTATAAATAATGCAGGATTTACAGGCTGAACAGAAAGAAACCTGAATTCTGAAGCTTGCGGCCAGAAAAGTGTACAAGACCTGTCAGATCCTTTATGAGCCATGGGCTGGAGTAGACAAGATACAGTGTACAGTGTCATTTCTTTGGAAAAAATCCCTAACCAGGCCACACACACACACACACACACACACACACACACACACACACACACACTCACACACACACACAAATCTAATCTTTACTTTATAATTCTGATTTATTATCAGTGTGTCGCTTGCCTGTGAAGTGTAAGAAGACACTTACTGTAGGGATCACACTTTTCTTCTATCCGCAAGCATTCACGGGAAATCGTCCAAACTTTAATTAAGACGTGTAGACGTGCATTATTTATTTCATTTTCTAATAACATCACTTTCTTTTTTCCCCTGTACAGCTTAAAAATAATAATAAATAAATAAATAAATAAATAAATAAAAAAAGCTTGTTCAGTGGGCAGACGACACATGTCTTCCTTGGAAGACTCACATCTATTTTATTTTTAAATTTAGAACTCTTTCTCAAACACACACACACACAGACACACACACAGGGGAGAGTCTCTACACTCTATCTAAGAAATAAATAGCTCAGAACTTTCCTGATCTCATACTGCATTATACGACAGCCCAAGATCACTAACGACTTTTTGAATGTTTTTTTTTTTCCCCTACATCATCAACTAGTCTGGAAATGAAAAAAAAAAAACATCTCCTTATGAAATTCGAACAAATTCTGTGATTCGGCTGCACCTTATTATTCCACGGCCGATATCGCTGAGTGAGAAAGCGAAGCAATCCCGCTAAAGTGAAGAGATTTTTTCCTGACTATTCATGATAACCAGTTAATTTCATCACGCTACACTTAAGCTGCCTTGTTTGTCCTGCTCCTCTAGGTCAGCACATTGAACTCTAATCAAATCTCGGGTCCTACCACATTTTCTATGTGTGTGTGTGTGTGTGATTACATGTGCACGGAAGCTTTGTTATATCAAATTTGTTCAAATGTTGCTTAAGGCTTTTTGCGAGTTCAAGTAACGCTGTTAATAAAACATGACTATCATGTCTGCATTTATCTTAGAATTAGTGCTGTAAATGTGACGTCTTCTCCACTTCTTGGTGCTCAGTTTTTTCTAGAGGACGACAAGGTGACAACGGTGCCTGCAATGAACATCTCCAATGAGACGGTCTATGGTGTTTGTGGCCAAACCACTCAGTCCTCAGACAAGTTCTACTTGCCCGTGAGTTATTCGTTCCTTATAAATACTGTACGTGTCATACACTGCCAGAAAAAACAAAGGATTTATTAAGCAAAGTCTTTAATTGAACGATTCTAGTACTGTATGTTTCAGCTGCAACAAGTCTTTTTAATGCTACCTGATATACAGTAGTTGCTTCACATTTCTTAAACAGCCTGTATCAGTAAAAGAAAACAAGAAGACAAAAAAATTATGTTAAGAACTGTCCAACTAATTACTCACTCACTCACTCATCATCTATACCGCATAATCCTGTATTCAGGGTCATGGGGGGCCTGGAGCTGATCCCAGGGGACTTAGGGCACAAGGTAGGGTACACCCTGGACAGAGTGCCAATCCATCAAAGAGCATACACTCATTCACACACTACGGCCAATTTAGGAACACCAATTAACCTAACTTACAAGTCTTTGGACAGTGGGAGGAAACCGGAGTACCCGGAGGAAACCCACCAAGCACGGGGAGAACGTGAAAACTCCATGCACACAGAGACAGGAATCGAACCCGGACCCTGGGGTACAAGGCGACAGTGCAAACCACCGCACCACTTTGCCGCTTCCAACTAATTATTGAAAACTTAAAGGATATCGATAAATATCGCAGAAAAAAAATGTGAATGACCTTGAATGACCGTGATTGGAGAACGATTAAATACATGGTTAAGTAATAATCCTGTTTAATAGTAAAGTAGGAGCGTTTCCATAAAAACTCACAGGATTGGGACTAAACAGCTGTGTATGAGAAAAAAGCTGCTTCAATTTGCTAGGGATTGGACTTTGAAGCGATTTGAAGTGAAGTGACCTGATGAGTCCAGATTGACCACATTCCAGAGTGATGGACGCCGCAGGCCGAGAAGAGAAGCGCGTGAAGCGATGCACCCATCGTGCATAGCGTCCACTGTACAAGTCTCTGTAGGCAGTGTTATGATCTGCTCAGGTCTAGACTCAGCAACGTTCTGTGGCAAAAAGTTAAATCAGCTGACGACCTGAATGTACTGAATCACCAGGGTATCACATGTATGGAGATATTCCAGAACTAAGAAACTGAAACAGTGGTTCTGGGAGCAGGAGGAATCATTTTCACACATGAACTGAAAACCACATTGTTCTAACCTTCAAGTCTTTACACAATAATTTGACTCTCCAATCATTAGTACAGGATCTGTGCCAAAGAATAATGACCAAAATAAATGTTTTAACATTGCATAAGGTTCGTAAAACAATGCCAGGATGAATGAGGTGTAAGACGGTCCAACAAAACCTCAACATTTTATTTTATTTTTTTTTTTGGCCAAGCAGTATACAGTATAACAACCAGATATGAGGAGAAAAGGATGCAGGCACTTAAAACCTCTTTATCAGCCATTACTGGAGAGCTTTTGAGGCAAAAGAGACAGATGGTTGTTGACCTGGACGAGCCCGGTCATGTGCATAAAAATACTTAAGCATTTACAAATAGCATTTAGCCAAACCAGGATCATAATACAACTTGAACAGCAGAAGGATGCACAGATGATAAATCAGTAGTAGAGCAAGTAGGATAAGGAGGGGGAAAATGGGTCAACTATAAGATTTCAATTTCGTGAAAATGAGCTACACACACACACATTTGTTCTTTTTGGTTCGGAGACTCTCATAGTGATAGCATCATGAATTCTGAAAGGAATCGAGATTTTTCAGCCCAAAACTTGGTTGCTTCTGCCAAGAGGTTATGCCTTGACTGTACAGTCAAACCTCTACAGAAATTGTGTTTGGCGATGGCCAACTACAGTAGGTCTATAAATCTGAAACCTGTGGATAGTTTGTGGGCTGAAATGAAATAGACGGTCCACATACCCACATACCTTAGGCACAAACCCAAGAGTAAAAAAAAAAAGGAGCTGGAAATAATATTGAGAATGTTATATGCAGAGAATCTCTAGTTGAAAGCCGATATTTTGTCCTGGAGAGCCTTTACTTTAGTCTTTCATTCTCATGGTTTGCCTAACGTAAGAAATCCTTCCTGTGTTGGAATAAACCCAGTGTGTCCTGAAAACTAATGCTCAGAATATTATGGAAATGATTAAACTACTGTTACTACTATTAGTGGTGTAGTGGTGTGAATGTGTATTCATTTCAAACAATGGATGCTATTTTAGAAAGGCTGTGCTTAGGATTTTGCAAGTTAGTCGGCTGTATTTATTGATGTCGAGAAGAAGGAGGAAAGCCAGATGCATTGTTTTAGTTGTTTTAGCAGATATTGCTAGCACTGCTATGGTGTTCCCACATTGCAGGATCTGAGATTCTGACCGATGGCGTCAACGCCGTATGACTGCAAAGAGGAAAAATGTCACTTGGTTTCCGATCTGCCTGTTCTCATTCATGATAGCATATGGGATATACAGTATATCTGACCTGGGACCACATACAAGCTGATCTGAGAAACATGAGATCGGTGCAGTGGCCACTCGGTGGGTTAAGGCTCTCTGGGTTACTGATCAGAAGGGTGGGGGTTCAAGCCCCACCTTCACCCATCTGCCTCTGTTGGATTCTTGAGGAAGGCCATTAACCAAGTCTGGTCAAGGGGTCATGGTTGCTACAGGATGACCCCAAACCCTTATGCCTGGAATATATGAAAAAAAAATATTTCAGTGTAGACAATAAAGACAATAAAAACTAAAGACCTATCAGGTCCTTAAATATTTAGGTTACCCATTAAAAAAAAACCTTTCCAACACTTTTGATAAGGATGGTACTTAATTAGTAACCTAGTAACTAAGGATCTATCCAATGACGGAAACTTCAAAGCAAAGGTTTATGACTTCATCTACTATTTAGCTAACAAATGCTAATCAAAGTAGCCAGACAAGTAAGAAGGATTTGGCTAAAGAGAAACTGATGGTGTAGAAATCTTTAGATGCCTATAAGTGTGTCAGGAATGATCATGTACAAGGTGATTAAACAGATGAGTTGTAGTTTCGCAGACACCGTAATGAGTGATTCCACAGTGGCCTATCCTGTCACGTCATCCATCCATTAAGTGAGCTGCATGAGTCGGCTAATCTGGCGCCCCTGGTTAATGCTAGCTTTTTCTCACGGTTCGAGGGAGTGAGTAACTGTACCGTACATATTCAGATAAACTCGTTTTATTCAGACATTCCTAATATACAAGCTAACAAAACTGACTAGCTTGCGTTAGCGAACGTGTCCAGGGAATGACTTTGCCTCCAGCTAGGCTTCACCCATGAGAAAATGTTTCAGTGTTTAATAATGCCAAAATATAGGGGTTGCTCACTCACTCGTCTCATGGTCTATAGTGCTTTATTCTTCATACAGGGTCGCGGTGGGCCTGGAGTCTATCCCAGGAGACATAGGGCATGAGGTGGGATACACCCTGGACAGTGTGCGTCTGGGTTAAGACTACATTCAAACCCTACAACCCACTGTTGGGCCCTTGAGCAAGGCCCTTAACTCTCAATTGCTCATATGTACAGTATAATGAGATAACAATGTAAAAGCGCTCTGGATAAGGGCGTCTGCCAAATGCCCAAATGTACTGTAAATGTGCCAATCCATCACAGGGCACACACATTCACACACTCCATGCAATTTGGGAAGACTAATTATCCTAATCTGCATGTCTTTGGACTGTGGGAGGAAACCGGAGTAACCGGAGGAAACCCACCAAGCACTGGCAGAACATGAAAACTCCATGCACACAGACCCGAGACGGAAATTGAACCCGGAACCCGGAGGTGCACGGCAACAGTCCTGAGCCACTGTTCCGAGGCAACAGGATGTGAATCATCAAGGAGTCACAACAAAGTGAAAGACGCAGCTGAATCCTGGAAAGCACATCATATACAGTAGTGCTGTTAGAAACTAAATAATACTTCAAATCCCAGAGTGTTTTTTTTTTTCTTTCTATTTCCGGTAGTGGTACTGCTGAGATCACGTCAGTGGCAGTGCCTCGGGATTGATTTTGAACTTCTGCTATTGATTTCTAAGCTTTCAGCTCCAGTCCTCGAACACCCTTGAACCCTCAGGCTTTAGTTGTAGCCGAGAAAAGAGAGAAAAGAGAAATGGCTGTGTTTAAGGACAGAACGAAAATGAGCATCGTAGCGCCTTTTAGATGTTGCAGCGCTCAACGGGTCATGATACAAATTGATCAATCATGAATGGAGCTCATTTCCGTCGGACATCCTGTCCTCCTAGTTGTTCCGCCGCCTTAACCGTAGCCATTACACTTCATTCTCTCTTTGCTTAAATTATTCTTCTCGGTTCTTTGCTTCATTTGTAAGGCTCTTTATATTCCTGTCTTTTATTGTTACCAGCGTAAAAATTCTTCATCTTCGAAAAAAATGGACCGTATAAATCAGTGTTTTATTCTCAAAGTCACAGCCTAGTCGTGCTTCACAGATGCATTTTGATGAATGCAAAGCTGATATTAATGCGGAATGATGGTGCTCTTTGTGTTACCAAAAGTTTCTCGGCATAGCGCGCTGATCTGTTTTTGCAATTTAAAAGCAATCGGTAAGTCATGAGTAACGAGGAAATATTCATTTAACCGTGCAAGTGCTCTTAGATCGTCATCAAAAATAAAGAATGTGCCTGCCTGGCCCTGAGTTATACCCTGCTGTTAAGCCTTTTTATATTAAAAAATCACAAATGCATTTTCGTTTGACGATGACCAGGGCTATAATAAACATTATGTTTATTCGGAAGGTAGATATAAAATTTAAAAAAGGGTGAGTGAGTCCATACCAGGCTTTTTTTTCCCCCTCTCTCTTTTTTATAAAGGGGTGTGACCCCATTTTCGAGCTGCTTTAAAAAGGTGCAGCTCAGTAAGAGAAATCATTCACAGCAGAAGTGCTTTCTGTACAAGTTATGGAAATGAACATCTCAGCTATTAGTGTCATCACGGCAATCAGCACAATGCAGAAGTAAACAGGTTTTATTTATAGCTGTGCATGTGTCGAACGAATACTGAGAAAAGGACAGGAAGCTCGGTTTTCATTGTTAGTCCACTTATAATGAAACTCATAAGATGGCATAAAGTAATGGCCGGATCATGGTAAACACTTCTGAAATTAATTCTTCAGCCAAAGATATAGTATTTTCACATAACGGTATCATTATGTGGGCGGAACGGAGAGGTCGTATTGATTAGCACTGTGGCCTCGCCCCCTCCAGGGTTGAGGGTTCGAGTTCCAACTTTGGGTCTGTTGCTTGATGGGTTTCCTCCAGGTACTCCAGTTCATCCCACATTCCAAAGACATGAGGAGTAGACCAGCTGGCATTTTCAAATTCCCTGTAGCGTGTGAGTGTGCACCCTGCCCAGATGTACCCCACCTACCTGTAGGCTTACTGTACTTCGACCCTGTACAAACTAAATGGTGCAGAGAATGAATGAATGAATGAATGAACAAATTGCCGACGCATTTTCGGCATTCGAGCGAGCGATGCGAGCCGGACCGAGCGCTGTTGTGAAAGTTGTGTGAACGCGCAGGAGCTCCAAACAAAGCAAGTTTACTTTTTCTTTTGGTGGATTTTTGCATTTTGTGCAAGATTTAGTGATGACATACTATACTGTAGCACCATGGGTCTCAAGACTGTTAGTGAAGACGGTAACAAGAAAAAAAGGAAGCCACTTTCAGTTTTGTTGGCAAACAAAAAGCAGCCGGTGCCAAGAGGAATCGTAAATTAAGGTTAAGTGAGGTTTAATGTCTATTTTTCTATTAATATTTTACTTCATTTACATGTCATGTAGGGGGTAGCTAAGGTGTTCGGTAGGTCGGAAGTTCGGAAGGTCCCAGGTTCAAACCCCATGACCACCAAGTTGCCACTGTTGGGCCCTTGAGCAGGGCCCTTAACCCTCAACTGCTTAGATGTGTAATGAGATATACATCAGGATAAGGGTGTCTGCCTAAGTGTAAATGTTTTTATATGCAAAAAAATATGATCATACAGTAGTGTTAGAAATTGGTAATATTGGTAATATTTTTGGGTGGCTGGAACGGATTACTTGCATTTACATTATTTCCTATGGGACAAAGTGTTTCGGAATACAAGATCTCGCCTCCGGAACAGATTAAATTTGTGTCATCTGTTATTTCAGCTATGGTACTATTTTGTCACAGGAATAAGTTTTAGTCAGATGTTACTAGTGTACAGTAGTGGCACAGTGGCTTAGTGGTTCGAATCTCACCCTTGCATGAAGTTTGCATGTTCTTCCTTGTGTTTTTTTTTTTGGTGGGTTTCCTTCCACAGTCCAAAGACATGAGGTGTATTCTGATTCTGATTTCGAAATCGACTCTGGAGTGTATGTGTGTGTGCTTGTGCCCTGCACCATGTTTACACGCCATGGGATAGGTTCAAGGCTCTCTATGTGCCCCTCCTTAGGATAAAAGGTATACATAATGTATGGATGGATAGATTTTACCAGTTTAGCCAGCATTTAATCTTACTTTTTACTGGTTTTGAAACTTACCTCCGACTCCGTTTGAGCAGATACAATTTTCTCTTAAAACGTGCGTTAAATCCTAAGTATGTTGCAATTACGGTGAAACAGCTGCAGTTTTAAAATTGCATTTTTATCGTCACATATCCATGAAACATCGCTGCAAATGAATTCCAAAAAAAACAGACATTTGTCTGTGCATAACATACATGACCTCGACATCTCTATTCTAAGGAACTATGAATACTTTTCAACAAAATGATGTCGAATGTTGTGTTTACCTTTTTTTTTTTTTTTACCTTATTTCGTCTTTCTTGCGGCAGAAATCATGTTTTCAGGTGGCAGTTTAGAAAACACTGGGATAAAAGCAGTCAGTCTCTCTAAAGAGTTCTAAAAAAAAAAACTCACTAGCTAAGTGTGCTTTCACCACACACACACACACACACACACACACACACACACACACACACACACACACACACACACACACAGATAGAACGTCACGCTTTGATCAAGTTGCTCCACAGCTACACGGATATAATCCTAATCAGCTCGCTATGTAATGGGATACAGGCTGTCACCATGTTCACAATGCTCCATTTCTTGACATCAAATGATAGAAGTTGTGCTAGACATATTTCAAATCAGGAAAGTTTTCAAAACTATATATAGAAGAGAACTGTACCGCGAGTTTCACGGGTTGTCTGTACCTTTGTCTGGCTCGGTATTAGAAAGAAAAGCTCTCGAGTATTTCTTTAAGTCTAGAACGAGACACCTACTGTACTGTAACCACCTCAGAATCCACCTACTGAAGTTCCCTCAGTGGTGTCTCGGTAAGCCGTCTGTCTGAGCACCTCATCATTCAGATTTTCAGAAATGCACTTAATCCTCTTGCAGTACTTCATCTACAGCTGCATCCTGGGTCTCGTCTCCTGCTCCGTGTTCCTGAGGATCAATTACGAGCTGAAGATGGTCATCATGTTGGCCGCCGTGGTGGCCTACAACATCATCATACTCCAGACCCATGCTGCCGTGATGGACAAATACAGCATAACTCAGCTGAACAGGTAACACACACACATGAGCACAGAAAATTATTTGAGACAATTTACCAAAGGAAGCAACAGCTTATGAGTGACGGATTTTGAGATGTTACTTGTTACAGATTGCACTTAGCTGATTTGTTTTCAGCTGACCGACGGTGGGGTTCTGTGCTTGTAATCCAAACTGCTTTCATTTAAAGCCAGACTACATGCGAAAATCTTCGTTGCTTTCTACTTTCCTCTTATTTTTTTTTTTTTAGCTTGCGTAATGGTTCGACAATACTCCTAAGTGCAGTAGGAAAACCGTCAGGTCCAGGATGTCTTTCTTTTCAAAAACATCAAAGCTGACGGTTGAAGTGGCGATGCAGCAGGAAGCAATCCACCAGTCCACAGACTCCACGAGAGACTGCATGGTTTAAAACAGTCCAAAACATTCAGAACAAAGCTTCACGGAAATTCTTGGCTAACGCCACACGCCACTGCACATTGTCTCTGTGCTCAATGCTGGCTGATGTTCTGGGGTTTCAAAGGTTTTATGAACTCCTCAAGGAGGAAAAACTCGATTGAGCATGATGAAGGGGCCATAAATAGAAATAGAAAGAAAGAAAGACTTTGAAAAAGCCAAATCTACCACAAAATGAATCCAAATCCTAAAGAGGATGCTTATAAAATGTTGGATAAGTACCTACAATCTTAAAAATAAGAAAATAAAAGTTGCCAGATTGAGAGAAATTACACTTGCAATGTATACAATGTATGCCTCAGGACAGTCAATCAATTGATTACACTAACATATAACTATAAACATAGTGTAACATATTCCTTGATATAAAACCGTGAAATACTATACAAGCACACATACCTGTACACACTGCAGCAGACGAATTCCAGCGTCCTCACTGTTTAAACACCCTGCATTCTTCATTCTTATTAAGGACTGAGTGATAGAGATAGTGAGGCAAATACTTCTCCCTAGGTTTGACAGGTAGAGATTGGCAAGAGCCTTTAGGGTCAACAAGTCTCACATTTAAAAACTGTTTGGAATGCAAGACATTTTTGCTTTTGGAGCAAATTGAGATGGATATACAGAAAAGTTCCTACTCCCCACTACTTTTAGACATGAGAGGAACTGTGATACTGTCAGCCTGTTTTTCCTCTAAAATACATCATATCATTGGTAGGATAAACAGCAACATGGAAGATTTTTTTTTTTTTTATCTGCCAAAAGCTTCAACTGGAGACTGGCTGGATCCTCCATCGGTGCAATGATCCAAAATGTACTTTCAAATCAATACAAAAATGGTCAAGTTACCACATAGTCATTGTGGTCCCAATTGCCTAAGATAAACCCTGTAAAAAAATATTTAAAAAAAAAAAAGCCTTTGTGACGAACTGAAGAGCAACGTACACTTTTCTTTGCGCATACTTTATATTCAAAATTTTATCACTAAACACTTGACACTTGACTAAACAATATAGGGTTGCTTACATGATACTATGTGAATAATATCCCGATATGCATCCATGCTATGACATTAAACTGTATTTAAATGTAAACTTAAGGGCTGCACCGTATGCTGAATGCAGATTCGATTCAATTCAATTCGATTCGATTTTATTTGTACAGCGCTTTTAACAACTGTCATCGTCGCAAAGCAGCTTTACACAATTAAAAAGAATTATTTAAGTTTGTAGGAAATGTGAATGTGTATGAATCAAAATGATCAGATCGTCCCTGATGAGCGAGCCGAGGGCGACCGTGGCAAGGAAAAACTCCCTGAGATGGCAGTAGGACGAAACCTTGAGAGGAACTGGACTCAACAGGGAACCCATCCTCATCTGGGTGAAACAGAAAGCAGGAATTGATCTGCATTTATACTGTGTGTTAGGTGGCAGGCAGTTCAGTATAACAGTTGTTAACAGATGTTAATTGATGTTAATATGGAGTCCAGATAGTTATTGGAGGCTCAGGTAGACTTGTAGGAAATTCCAGTCCTGAACTATCGAGCGACTGCAGCCAAGTCCGTAGAGAAACAGCTGTCGACATCAGGCGAGGCCAGAACCGTCTTCATAGTAGAGTGAAACCGTCCCCAGACATGGGACGCATCCCAAAGAGACACAACCAGAAACGGGGCACCAGGATGAGTCAGGCAGGTCCAGAGGGCAGAGGGAGTCTGGATCAATGGAACCACATGTGTAGCTCGACAGAGGGAAAAAGAGAGAGGAGAGAGCAGAAGAGGACAGATAACAGTTAGGTATGTTCACAGTCACATAATGTACAAGGTGAATGTATATTTAGTGCAGAGTGCAAGCAGGGACTCCGGCAGGACTACAGTAACTATACCAGCATAACTAAAAGGGAGAGCCAGAAGGAAACACAGACATGAGGGGGAACTGAGATGTAAAGCAACCAATCACCTCACCGTCAACAAACCTGAGTGATCAGTGAGAGTGGTGAAGACAGCGTCTAAACATACCAGTTCACCATAATACTCTACGTCCATGAGTCCCCCAGATCTGCTCCTTTACTCAAGGCAAATCTATTTACAAAATGCTTGGTTAAATAAATAGATTTAGCCTAGACTTAAACACTGAGGCTGTGTCTGAGACCCGAACACTATTTGGAAGACTATTCCATAACTTTGGGGCTTTGTAAGAAAAAGCTCTACCCCCTGCTGTAGTTTTCATTATATGCGGTACTGACAAGCAGCCTGCATTCTTTGATCGAAGTAGGCGTGGCGGATCGTAAGACACTAGCAGTTCACTCAGATACTGCGGCGCGAGACCATTTAATGCTTTATACGTCAAAAGTAGTATTTTAAAATCTATGCGAAATTTCACAGGGAGCCAATGATATCTGCGTGATGTCATGTTTCCACTGATATCAACTCAATCTGAGTTACTGTGAGAGAAATTATGTGCATTAGCTTAACATTTATATGTATTTTAAGCTACGGTAGTGACGGCACAGTGGTGTAGTGGTTAGCACTGTCGCCTTGCACCTTCAGGATCCGGGTTCGATTCCCTGCCGAGTTCGATTTCCGTCTCTGTGTGCATGGAGTTTGCCTGTTCTCCACATGCTTGGTGGGTTTCCTCCTGGTACTCCGGTTTCCTCCCACAGTCCAAACACATGCAGATTAGGCTAATTGGCGTTCCCAAATTGTCTGTAGTGTGTTCCCTGTGATGGATTGGCACGCTGTCCAAGGTGTACCCCACCTCATGCCCTACTGTAAGTTTCCTGGGATAGGCTCCATGTCCCCCTCACGATAAAGTGGTATAGACAATGAGTGAGTGACTGAATTACAGTAGTAAGACAGCAAGCATTACTTATGGAGTATCATGTTATAATCACAGTAGTTAAGGCATGTGTTTAGTGCTACTAGAAGTAAGGGGTAGTTCAGTGATTAAAAGGTTGGACTACTGTTCGGAAGGTCACTGGTTCAAGAGGATACTGTAGGGCCCTTCAGCACGGCCCCTAACCCTCAGCTCTGATGTACTGTATAATCAGATAAATGTAAGTCAATGGAATTTCAATGGGAAGTAGTCTGTTAAACACGAGATAAGAAAGAATTTGATGTCTAGTCTAAGTCATTTATAGAACTTCTGGAACTGACTCATGAATACATTTGAACTAAAGTTGAGGTTTTTTGTTTGTTTGTTTTTTTCACTATTAACTTTACAGTTGCTCTTTCATTTTCTGGATGTACTTTGTTGTTCAGGTTAACTGCAGAGAAAGATGTTGTCACTGAAGGCAATCTCTCCTACCTTTCTCCTGCACTGTCAGTCCAGATGACTCAGAGATGCCTGACAGCATCCAGCAAAGTCCTATGTAGATATGTTCCTCTGATATTACTCTGCTGACCCGGGCACTTCCATAAAAGCACATCCATCAAAGCCACCCAAGGCGCTTTTGAAAACATCTACCTCCTCGGTCAAGCTGCAGAAACAAAAGATACCTATTTTTTTTTTTTACTGCTTTTTAATTCTTTACTTGTCTTTGCCAGACCCGGTGTTCTAAAAAACTTGAAGACAATGGGTTCTGTCTCGCTCTTCATCTTCTTCATCACTCTGCTTGTCCTGGCGAGGCAGGTGGGTCACAATTCTGACGCTAATGAAGACATCCTTCCACAAAGCACAGCCATTTAACTAAATCTGCCTAAAAATCAGGATAACCTTGGCAACAGTCTCGTTGACGAGTTAATTGTAATACAAATTCAAAACAGACACATTCAACCTTCTGAATCTGGTCATGCTAGTTGCCAAATTGTTCCATTGTTGCAGAAAGCCAAACAGTATAAATCAAACATAATGTCATGACATTAGGAAAGGAGTGCCAATATATATATATAAAAAAAAAGGGCAGAAACAGACTTCTGGTGCATAACCAGAGCAGGACTCAACCACCAATTACAGCACTGACCTTTAAAGTCTGAGTCTGATGTAGTTTGTTCGCAATGATGCCCCGATATGCCAGTAAAGGTCACCAATGTACTGTATAGAATTAATGGGTGTGTATTGAGTCGTCTTTATTTTTCTTGTAACAGAATGAATATTACTGTAGGTTAGACTTCCTGTGGAGGAACAAGTTCAAGCGGGAGTGCGAGGAAATCGAGACCATGGAGAACCTGAACCGCGTGCTCCTGGAGAACGTTCTTCCAGCCCACGTGGCCGAGCATTTCCTCGGCCGGAACTGGAAGAACGAGGTGAGTGAGTGAGATCACGACATGCGAAAAGCATAAACATACTAACTAATAGTAATACTGATTCTTTAATGCTGAGATGTTATTTTTTGTCCCATCAGTTGGACATGACATCTTTAAAGCATAAAGCCAATATAATGTGATGATATCAATAATATGTTCATCAAACAGAGGAACAGATTCAGCAGCGTGATTATGTAACACTGCAAAGGAAATCAGATTTTGCATTAGTGTTACCTCGTGAAATAATCTTCACCATACCCCCATCTCTTATCCCCACATCTGTTGATGGTACCTGATGTCGTTTTCTTTTTCTTTTTTCTTCTTTTTTTTTTTTCTTTCTTCCCTCAGGATCTCTACCACCAGTCGTACGATCTGGTGTGTGTCATGTTCGCCTCCATCCCGGACTTCAAGGAATTCTACACAGAGTCGGATGTGAACAAGGAGGGACTGGAGTGTCTCAGGCTCCTCAATGAGATTATAGCGGATTTTGATGAGGTACAGGATGCTGTTGACACACGTTTAGCCCGCTCGCTGTATATCTCGCTGCTGTCAGTTTCAGTTTCAATTTACGCTTTGAAGCACTGCATGAGAAATGATCTCGGCGGAGTCGAGCTACCGTCAGTGATCACAAGCTGATTTTACTGTGAATGAAACTGGAATATGTTTGTGGAAACTATTATTATTATTATTATTATTATTATTATTATTATTATAAGAACCTACGGTGGAGTAATCTCAGAGTGAAATATATAATTATTAAAATGGATGTTGATAATAAATCATTAATTGCTGTTAAAAATTCTAAGTGATAATGTTTGTTTTGTGTTAGATTTCTCAGTATCTTAGATATCTATTAACTTGTTCGCCACAAGAGGGTGCACTTACAGTACGCAATATTGGACAATTGAATTTTTTTAGCTGCCACAATTTTCAATTTTATTATTATTAGTAGTAGTAGTAGTAGTTCTGTTTGTTACTATTCGGGCTTCATTAGTTTGCCTCACATATTTAATTTGTTGGAAGCGTGCAGCTAAAACTTTTAATCTTAAACTGAAAAAAATAATGTGCATCTTGTTACCATTATAAAATTAATACGTATTAATTAAAAAAAAGGTTTTTGAATGTGTTATGAAAATGTAACAACAGTCTAAATGTGTCTGAAGTAAAAAAATTTATAATAAAATATATAAATAAATAATCTTTATCTCTATAAATAGGCAATAGCAGTACACCATGTATTTATGTTTTAACATAATCAGTTAGCATAACAGTTAACATGAGTTTCTATTTATGTATAGCTTCATCCTACAGTACAAGCGTGGACTCACACCGAGTCTCATTATTAACTGTGAGCCAGCAGTTAATAAGTTCCACAAAGATTTAATTGCTCTTCTGTATCATTTAGTTTGTTCTCGGCTATAATAATGATTAAGCTATAATAGAACAATAAACATTTTTGAATGACACCAGATAAGCACACAATACACTTTCTTATAATAATAATCATTTATTTTCTCCTTTGTGAATCTCATGGAATGATGTGCCTTTTTTATCACAGTTTTCTGCAAATATGGCACAGTTATGCATTTGCATCTATTATACTTACAATATGTTGTTATCCTGTTTATAACAATAATGAATGTTTCAAAAAAACTTCAGAATTTCCACTTCTTATCTCATTCGTTGCCAGTTACTCTCCAAACCCAAGTTCAGTGGCGTGGAGAAGATAAAGACGATTGGCAGCACTTACATGGCTGCTACTGGACTAAACATTCCTCCTGGACAGGATTACGCACAGGTGGGCTTTTCTTTCATTTTTTTTCCCCCCAAACATTTCTTACATTTTCTAAAAATGTTTTTGGTGCTGCTGTCCTTGGTGCTGAACGTTCTGTTCTAGTTTACTTCAGGACCTCAAACATTGGGGAACATTAGGAATGAAGTAATTTAGCAGCAAAATCATATCAAGATCCATATTTTCAAAGCATTTCAGATACTTTATTTTTGTCTCAGATCTGTTTGTATCTGTCGATTCTAAATTTGAATCTTGTTTTGTTTGCAAGGACCACGACCGGCAGTACATGCACATTGGAACATTGGTCGAGTTCGCCTTTGCACTGGTTGGGAAACTTGATGTTATTAATAAACATTCCTTCAATGACTTCAGGCTGCGTTTAGGTAAGGAAGAGAAAAGGTCTAAGCAGAGCCATGTATGGGGTCATAATGATGAATTTTGAACTCTGGTGAAGGGGAATAAATTAGTACAACAGCACAGCTTTGGTGGTTATAGCTGCAAATTAAGTTCACACATACACAAACACACACACACACACACACACACACACACACACACACACACACACACACACACACAAACACCTATATTAATATGTTATTGTTTCTATAGTAACAGCACAGTGTGTGGGAGACTCGCCACATAACCTAAGGTTAAAAATAAAATCCTTTTAAATGTGTTGTTATATAAGAAAACAAAAAAATATATATATGAACATGATCATCAGGCCTTTCTGCTAGAGGATAGGGATGATATATAAGATGTATGGAAGGAGACTTCAGTGTCAATGCTTTGTAACAGACAGTACGTTTTCTCGCTCAGAACCAAGACCAGAATATAAACAAATAGAAAAAAATTCTTTTAATTAAATCACCTAGTGCAAAAATAGAAGTGTACAGTTTCTCCAGCTGTCTAATCTGAAAAAAATAAAATTAGAGGGCACAATGTGTCTGAGCATAAACTAAGTGATAGCAGGTACTTGTCACACAGATATTCCAGATTAGCTGTACATAATTAAAATGCCAAATAACAATGACCTAAGAGGAGTAAATAATCAACTTTGAGCCAGGAATTATTTTCCTATAACAGCTCACCTTCTCATGTTTTATTTCTTTCTGAATAAAAAAAAAAAAGCCTCAAAACGATACGACTAAAAGTTTGTGGGTACCTGACCATAACTCTTTAGTCCTCTTTAGTTCTACCTTTGCTGTTTATAATGTGCTCGACTTATCAGAATTTCAAGTGTGGCTATGGGGATTTGTGTTCATTCAGCTACAAGAGCATTAGTGAGATCAGGCGAGTGTACATACAGCGGTCCAGAGGTGTTCAGTAAGCTTGAAGGCAGTCAGTCAGGGATCTGTGCAGTTGAGTTCTTCTACATCATTCTTAACACAATGTCTTCATGGAGCTCGTTTTGCACACCAGGGCGTTGTCCTACTGGAACATCTTTGGGTCTCTCAGGTCCAGTGGAGGGAAATGTTAATACAGAAACCTCCTATATATATTCATGCGATTCCAAATTTATGTCAACAGCAGTTTATTTATGCCGACAACGATTTTTTGATTCAGGAAAGATGTTTCGATACAGCCAAAACACAGTATTGGTGCTGATTTATATATTGTGTGGTTGTTTATTTTTGTTAAATTTGTTACATACATACATATATATATATATATATATATATATATATATATATATATATATATATATACATATAATACAGAAAATGTGTGTGCCAAAGAAGCTACTTCTGAAGGTTATGCAACATGAAAGTGACCAATCTCGCTTCCAAAAGGCCATTTTCGCCATTGTCTCGCTTCAAACAATATTATATATAAAATATCATTTAAAATCCAAATTATTTATTTAGTAATATTGATACGGAAATTGGTGTAAGCTTCTAGAAGCATATTTAAAAATTGTTGCTTAAATTAAAGCATTCCACACAAAATAAAGGATTTTTTCCCCGAAAAAAAAACCTGTAGTGTCCGTAATCATGTCAAATTCATGTTGCAATATCTTGACAATTTGACATTTTAGAATAATACTTTCTCAGGTTTATGCCTCTTCATGTGAAATCTAAATTGGCCGAGTTTCATCTGAACGACAGTTATGATCAATGAAAGATTTCAATTCAAATTCAAAAAAGTTACAGACACTACACCTAGACACTTTTTAGCACCAATACCATGTTTCGGGCGATAACAAGTTATTACTGTATCATGTCTGGTTGCTGATAGTGGAAGTGCTGATAGAAGGAAAAATAAACCACACAAAAAAACATCATCACTTTTTTTTTTATTTTTTTTATTTTAATGACGATTATGTGACTTAGTAAGGAAGAGCAAAACCTCAGACTCATTTAGAATTTCCCTGATACCCCTGAAAGTAACTTCACCGGCAGTGCAGGTTTATAGCAAAGAAATGCATGTTTTTCTATCAGAACTGGAGTAACCAGCTTGGATAGTGCTTCTTAAATTAGATTAAAACATGCTAAAGTTTAACGTTAGAAATGTTCTAAATTCTGTTAACCGATGAAAATTTTATAAAAAAAATTCTATCAGCCATAGCACTCGACTAATCTGTGTGAATAAATACCTGACCTAATATAACATGTCACAAACAGATGTGGTGCCCACAACCTTTATTACTGGCCATTGAAGCTGTAAATGATATCTCTCCAGCTGTATGCTTTCATGGTGCAGGACGTGTAATCAGACTTAGAGTCTCTCCTCACTAGTAATAGCACTGCAGTCCGCTGGCACAAAGCATCATCAAAGCACGGCATAAAACTGTACGCCCTTTAGCCCCTTTCTTTGGTTCCATGGCAAAATAACCAATTTAAAGTTTCTCCTAGTAGTCGGACAAGTAAGCATGGCCTGCTCTACAGTGTGCCGGGTTCAGACCTCTCATCAACAGGAATAAACCTTCTTTTCCATTGCATAGATTATGTCCGCATCACTGAAATAGACTGGCTGAATAAAAATAACTGGCTTCAGTTTTTTTTTTTTTTTTTTAAGTCAGAAAGCAAAAAGGTGATTTTAGTTGCTGTCACATTTCCTGCACCTCTCATTACACTCCCACCTGCACACAGCTGCCTGCAGAAACAGGATCTATTTCTATAAATACTGTTAAGTTATTAAAGGAAGTAATTAAAGACACTAGCATGGTGGAAAACCTTCTCACACAGTGCTGACACTGGAGACCCCTTCCATAGTGTAGGTCGTCCGAGTTAAACATCTCCTCACAGAACTCTTCATCAGTCATCGTGAGCCATCGTGGGTTCAACAACATTGTAATGTGTTTATTATTAGATTCAGATTATGTAGACTTCCACCAGACAGACAGTGAGATGAGAACATAACTCACATAACTCGGCTCAATAAGCGCCTATGATTTACATTACAGCAGGGAATACTCTCCTAGCGGTGCCGTTATAGGATTTTAATAATAATGAACATGTTCTTATTCAGAAATACAGAAAAACTGGATTTTGAAATGATTGGTTCATTGTGTTGCCATACAGTACTGTGCAAAAGTATTGAGCCGTCTCTCATTTCTGATATTTTGCTTTTTTTGTTTGTTTCATTTAAATATATTTCCAGTCCAGTCCCTGTACCTGAGCAGTTTTAAAGGAATGTTTTTTTTTGTATAAAATCATTCAAGCATAAAAAAAATACAGTGGAACCTTGGATTACGAGCATAATTAATTCCAGAAGTGGGCTCGTATTCCAAAACACTCGTAAACCAAATCAAATCCTCCCATAAGAAATAATGAAAACTCAAATAATTCGTTCCACAGCCCAAAAAAATAAATATAGAAAAATAATTAATACAATATACAAAGTAAAAATTAAACAAATTAACCTTCACTTTACCTTTAAAAAAAGTTCAAACAAATTCCAACAGATAAGTGTTTCCGTTTGTGTGCGCAGGCGCTGTGTGTGTGTGTGTGTGTGTGTGTGTGTGTGTGTGTGTGTGTGTGTGTGTGTGTGTGTGTGTGGAATTAGCCCCTTCCTTCGCCTCATCTGACACAGTAAAACTCCTCCTCCCTCCCCCCCACCTCGCTTTTTAAGTTTCACAACAAACACACACACACACAACGGAAACACTGTTTTAACGGAAAAAAAATAAATCTCTCTAATGACACTCGCGTAAGCGCATACTAATGGAATCACTGCTGTAAAGTAAAAAAAAAAAAAAACTAATGAACCTTACCTTTGAAAAGAATCGCAACAGAGCAGAGTTTCTGTGTAGAGCAGAGTGTGGGTGTTTGTGTGAAGCCGGGGAGGGGGGTGTAAAGGCGAGAGAGTGTGTGTGTGTGTGTCTCGGTGTGTGTGTGTGTGTCGGTGTGTGTGTGTCAATGTCAAAAAACTTGGCACTCGTAAACCAAGACATGATCGTTTTTCAAGTCAAAATTTATTTAAAATCTTTGCTCGTTACTCGCAATCAGAGGTTCCACTGTATCTATCTTAAGGCATGAACCAGTGAAAAACAGGAGCAGATGGTGACAGATGATCAGTATACTGGTGATGCTTTAATGCTGAGAGGGTGGAATAAACAAGAGGGGAAATTAGGTCGCTGCTGAGGTTGTTAAATAAACCATCAATTTTTATATTGTACAGTATCTTTAGGCACATTGCAGCCTCCTGCAGTAAAATATATGTTCCCATTTCTTTCACTTAATTTAATATGAAGAAATGACATACTAGTGTTTCTAGTGTTTCTACAACCATTCATAATTTGAAGCAGAAGTAGAAAGTTAACAAAGTCTTGGGCTTGTTTCTCATCAGGAATAAACCATGGCCCCGTGATCGCAGGGGTAATTGGAGCACAGAAACCACAGTATGATATCTGGGGTAACACAGTGAACGTGGCCAGCAGGATGGAAAGCACTGGGGTTCTTGGGAAAATACAGGTAGGTTCTGTTCTGCTCTAAAAAATAAAAAATAAAACGATATGGGCTTCTAAAATCTAAATCTATAGGTTAATATTAATATAACTCACGTTAAGTTGTTATTGTTCAATTCCAGGTAACAGAGGAAACCAGCCGCATCCTCCAGACACTGGGCTACATGTGCTCATGTCGAGGGATCATTAACGTCAAGGGGAAAGGTGACCTGAAGACTTTCTTTGTACACACTGAGATGAGCAGGTCCTTATCACAGGGGACTGTAATGCCTTGACTGACTCATCTCTCTCTCTCTCTCTTTCTTTTTGTTCCTCTCACCCTCACACACACACACAACATAAAAGGGATGCTTCATCTCAAACAGTAATAACCACAGAGCTTCATTTCTCACCATGGGAATGTATGGACTTAGGATGTGAACAGGCAAAACGCTGTGTGTGTGTGTGTGTGTGTGTGTGTGTGTGTGTGTGTGTGTGTGTGTGTGTGTGTGTGTGTGTGCGCGCGTGTTCCACTTCAGAGCAGAACAGCTGAGTGTCTGTCAAATATCTGTGTTCATGTTTTGTTGCTGCCATTTTCTTACCCATTAAAGAATTTCTATATAAACATCTTTGTGTCCATTTATATATGTATATATGCTTTTGCAAATAAGAAAGCTTTATGGTGGATAAATTTAGCGCAATATCTGTATATTTTATATCAGTAAAAACAGTCAGCCCTGCTATTAGGATCTGTTTTAGGAATGAGGCATGCAGGCACGGCGTAATGGATGTAGACGTGAAGACATTTAATTTGAAAACAATCACGAACAAAATCGCGATAAACAAAACAGTAGTACTACGACAGCAGGACGAATCACAGAACACAACAGTAGACTTGACAGAACAGATCAAAAACCAAAACACAGACTAACTAAATAATGGAGCTTAATAACAACACAAATCAGTGTGGTGTATCTGTGGTGCATGTCATTTAGTCTGAATGGCACGGGGACGGAACTGTGATGTGGCAAGGAGACTGAACTGAGACTTGGGACAAAGAATGGACTGTGACTTGAAATCCTCGAACCCGGCCAGCGGATTGAACACAAAGTCGGCAAACTCGGGTGGCAGAGCGAGCAAAAAGTCCTCGAACCTGTGCGGCAGAGCAAGCACAATGTCCTTGAATATGGTTGACGGAGCAAATACAATGTCCTCTAATTCAGACAGCTGAGCAAACCCAGGCGGCTGTCTTCAAACCCAGGCGGCGAAGCAAGCATAATGTCCTCAAATTCAGGCAGTAAAGCAAGCACAATTTTCTTGAATTCATATGGTGGAGCAAACACAATGTCTTCAAATTCAAAGTCCTCAAACCTGTGTGGTGGAGCAATTACAACATACTCAAGTCCAGGAGGCGGAGCAAGTACATTGTCTTCGAACCTGGATGGCGAAGCAATTACAATGTCCTATAATTCAGGCGGTGAAGCAAACACAATGTCTCCGAATTTGGGAGGCGGGGCAAGCACAATGTCTTCAAACGCAGGCGGTGGAGCAAGCACAATGTCCTCAAATTTGGGCTGGGAGCAAGCATGATGTCCTTAAATGTGGATCTTCTAATTCAAGCAGCGGAGCAAACACAATGTCTTCGAATTTGGGCGGCTAAGCAAAGACAATGTCTTCAAACCCAGTCCTCAAACCCAGGGGGCAGAGCAATCACAACATCCTTGAATTCATGAGGAAAGACAAACACAATGTCCTCAAAACTGAGCAACGGAGCCAGGACAAAGTCCTCTAATTCAGGCGGCGGAGCACACACAATGTCCTCGAACACAATGGCCAGTGGTGCAGTACAATGTCCTCGAATTCAGACAGCAGAGCAAGCACAATGTCCTCAATATCGGAAGGCAGAGCAAACACAACATCTTCAAACCCAGACGACAGAGTCCTCGAATTCGAGCAGCTGAGTAAACACATTGTCCTCGAATTTGGACGGTGGAGCAAGAACAATGTCTTAAAATTTAGATGGTATGGCAAGCACAATGTCCTCGAATTCAGTCAGCGGAGCAAGCACAATGTCCTCGATTTGAATGGTGGAGCAAGTACAATGTCCTCAAACCTGAGTGGCGAATCAAGTACAATATCAGCAGAGCAAACACAATTTGGATGGTGGAGCAAGCACAATGTCCTCGGATTTGGGCGGTGGAGCAAACACAATGTCCTCGGATTTGGGCGGTGGAGCAAACACAATGTCCTCAAATTCGTGCAGCAGAGCAAAAATACATCTTCGACCCTGGGTCGTAGAAAAAGCACAATGTCATCAAATTTGGCCGGCAGTGGAGCAAACGCAACATCTGGGCAAACCTGGGCGGTGGAGTACGTACACTGTCCTCAAATTTGGACGGCGGAGCAAACACAATGTCCTCAAATTCGTGCAGCGGAGCAAACACTACATCTTCTAACCTGGGTGGTAGAAAAAGCACAATGTCATCAAATTTGGGCAGCAGAATAATCACATTGTCCTCTTCTTTGGACAATGGAGCTTAGCAGATGGTGTTTAGCACAGTGCTCCTTCCTCTGGAACCTGCATGAATCCATGTTAGGAGCTCTTTCGCTCGCCACTGGATGGCACATGGCTACCACCGATGGTCTTTGTCCCTCCTTTGCTACTTCGTATATGGTTATCTTCACCCTGGACACTGCCACACTCTGATCTGTTGGTCCCTTCCTCATGGTCATTACAGGAGCCATGTTACCTTGAACACCGCTGCACTGAGTTTTGAAGGGCACACGTTTTATCCCAAACTGGTTGTTTGCCTGCCCAGCTTAGCTGCACGGCTCAATCCCAACTCCCATAGTGTGAACCCATCAGCCACGCCTCAAAGTAGGTTTAGCATTCGGTCAAGTGGGATGCAGGCACAGTGACAAAACAGGCGACTTAACAGAACAGATCAAAGAAAAAAAACACAGATGCGAGACACTAATCAAAGAGCTCAACTAGGTGCAGGGGAAACATAAACACACAAACATGAAACACAAAGAGTCCATGGGCGTCCTTCAAGGGTTATCCCTGAAAATCAGCTGTTTGGGATTTTTAATTTTTTAATTTTTCACTCAAACTGGAACCACAGAGCCGTAGCCATCCTCCACTGATTTGCTAATTCCGTTTTTCCTGTAAAACTCTGCGTGTATGTGAGCAACTCGAGCATACTCCCGGCCCTGCTTGTACAACGCCGCTGTCAGCCTTCGGCCGTATTCCGATGAGGAAAGCACAGCAATAGGTCTGGAGCATTCCTAGGAAGGGATTGCAAAAGAAAAAAAAATATCTGAGTACAAAAATATACTACACAGTCCTTCAAAGAGAGAACTGACGTCTTGAGGTTGAGAGAACAGGATGATCAGGATACACATTTAAGAGAGAATTAAATTACGAATTAGAAAAACTATTATATGAATAATAATAATGTGTACAGAAATGTGTTTAGCATGCTAGACAGACAAATAGATCATTAAATTAGCATGTGTTTGACATGCTTTCAATTCCTCCTCAGGACAGAGTTTCTCGTCCGGGTCATACAAGCAAAATGAAACTAAAAATGTCCGAAAATCCGAAGGGCTTAAACTCTACAACCCTGGTAAAAATCATATCAATCAAAAATAATTCACCCCTTCAAAAATGGCCCTGAAATCAGTGGAAAACCACTCCATAGACTATAATGGTGTGGAAATGCTGGAATAAATTATTTTGGACCACTTTTGTAATACAGACATGACGTCACATCGCACAAACTTGAAGGCTCCTCTATCAGCCTGTCTAAGAACCAAAGCTCTAGCATCTACAGCTGCCCTGAACACAGGAGTGCTGTTGGCTTTGAAGCTTATGCTGGATGCGTTCTCTGTGCCTGTGAGGTGTAAAGTTTCTCTCATTTCGGCATTCGGTAATACTTCCTATAGCACATGTCCGGATGAATATACTGTACATCCAAACACTTTTGTCTAACCCGGAAAAAAATGCTAATGTCTGTCTGTATCCGGGTCTCAATAATGATTTGCATGTTGACAACTTTTGTTCCTTTGATGTACAGGATGTATGTGACACAGGGCACCAAAAGCTTAAAATATTCTGTCTTTGCTGATAATAAACAGAGAACTTCAGACACATCATGGATGCGTGTGGGTTTGTCTCTGTCTCTCCCGCTTCGGCTCGGCCGGGAAGCGTATGCGGGTACATTAAGCGATAATTAGTCTTAAAACTTAACAATTTGCGCGCTCATCTGAAACGTGACAAGGGAAGAGAGGTGACGACAGCCCCTCGTAGTCGACTCACACATAGTGATAAATAATGAAGGTTTTATATACTGTATAATGCTTGACTACATATAATGTCCTTGTGAAATTGAGCAAAACACAGAAAACAGCTAATTTGTAGATAATCTTTATTATTTAAAGGGGGCAGTGGTGGCTTAATGCGCTGATGGTCGTAAGGTTGGCAGTTCAATCCCCAGCTCCAACAGATTACCATTGTTGGACACTTGAGCAAGGCCCTTAACACTATCCGCTCCAGGGGCGCTGCATCATGGCTGACCCTGCGCTCTGACACCAGTTACACCGGGATAAGCTGCGAAGAAAGAATTTCACTGTGCTGTAATGTAAATGTAATAAATAAAGGCTTAATTTATCACTACATTTTGTGCATTCAAGTGTTGTGTCCATCAAATGATAAAAAAAAAAAAAAAGCCCATTTCAGTTCCCAGTTCCATGTTATACCTTAAATGCTCAACGGTGTAAAAATGTAAGAAGGGAACTGTGTATCAGAGTGATATTTAATAAATGCATAATCATGTTTTACTGGCTGCACATCGTGGGATTGCTATAAATTTCTCTATCCATCATATACTCTGGGAGAAAGTAAGTAGAAGGTGGTCATGAAGCGACGTCTTTCAAACCTTCAAGGATTTGTAGAAAAAGTGAGAAAAAAAACAAAAAAACAAGATGAACACTAAACTAACTACAGGTTGGAAAACGTGATCTAAAAAAAGATTTCTGTGTACCGTGGGACGAGAACAAGCAGATGTAATAAGCAGAAGAAAGAAAGATGATGTGCAGCATGAGAGACATGTCCCGTTTAAACCGAGCTATTACTCTACCACTGGGTCTGTAGAGGACAGAAACTGGGACATGATTTGCGTCTCACTAGAAAAGTAAAGCAGAACTCCTTTTTGAAACACTGCAAATGTGTTCATCCTGAATGTGTTATGTGTTTAGTGATTCTGGTTCTGCACTGTTATCGCTATGAAGCTACAATAACACTTAAAATGCTCTTTTTACCGTTAGTTCCTTCAAGCAAACGGACATGAGCTTCTTGTGGGTGTTTTTTTTTTCCCCACGGTATTTAATGAGAAATATGATGCAGCTGTAATGTACCAAGCAGTTCGGCAGAGACTCGGCACGGCTAGTTCACAATCTGTGAGCTGAGCGTGATGGTGTTGGTGGCGGAATTAACATGAAACTAATCATCTGTAATCACTTTACCTCCCACATCTGTCTCTCTCTCACACACACACCTTCTCTCAGTCTGTGTATCTGTCCAGATTGGTATCTCTCAGTCTCTATGTCTGTGTATTTGCGTCTTCCCACATCTGTCTGTCTGTCTGAATTTCTTTCTCTATTCATGTCTCAATCTGTTCCCCCATTCGAGTCTGTCTATGTATTTGCGGTGTCAGTCTGTCTGTCTCTCTCTGTATAAATGTGTATTTCCCTGTGTCGGACTCTCTCTGTATTTCTGCATGCCCATCTGTCTGTCTGTCTGTCTGCCTGTCTTTCTTTCTCTTTTTACATTCGTGCCTGGATGTCAGTCTGTTCATCTTTGAATCACGAGCGTGTTAAAAAACACAAATGCATGCCAAAATATTTTTTGGTGAAAATTGTTTTGGTTATATACTCCATGTGAATTATGTATGATTTTTCTTTTTTTTTTTTTTAAGATAGAGTTTCATGTCCCACAACGGATAAATCAGCCTGCAGCTGTGTTTGTGGTTATTTAACTATGCAGTTTAATATCAATAATATGAATTAGATAACGATATTGATTGGGTTTTAATAAAAAAAAAACGAAAGCATTAACTGCGAATTAGATCAAGGGAAAAATAGTGTTGCATTTTGTTGCATATGAAACATTTTTAATTACAAAGATCGTTGAACATCATAGACAATATAGTTCACAGCATCATCATCCTGCACCTTTACAAATAATTCACTCACTTTTTAACAGTGGGGAATAGTTTAGAGTGCACCACCTGCAGGATCATAAAGGAACTGCATGGTTTTACAACCTCTAATGCAACATATGCAAATTAAATGGAAGTCAGTGTGGGGATATATAAAATAACTTCACTGATCACGTGACAGCAAGAAGGGGTCATGTGACTGGCTCCTCACAACGTGTCAGCTTTTGCTCAGAAATCACAAACGGTTACGTATTGTGCTTTGCTCAAAAAGTGTTTAAAGCTTCTAAAGCTTGTGTCATCCCCACCCATCCTTTCTGACAGAGCCATTATTATTCTCATTCGTGTTGTTGCTGTTAGTCTTTCGGCTGCTCCCGTCGAGGTTTTTACACTGGATGCCCCCCTAATGAGCCACTAATGCCCTCTCAGTATTACCTATTAAGCCAATATGCATAGACTCAGTCATTTGTCACTTTCATGCTGTTCTTTGCACAATTACTCCTATTTGCATTGCTGTCACTTTGTCATAAATACAATTTGCACATTAAGGTTGCACTGCATTTCACTTGATTTCATTATTAGTATTATTCCTTAATGCTATTTTTCAATTATAATAATAATAATAATAATAATAATAATAATAATAGGACTTACAGACCTGATTTTCTTTTTATACATCTTGTACCTTTCTGCTATTGGCATTGCACTAGTAACTTTGGTCATCTCTGTGTCTAATAACTATATGTTGTGCCTACGACTTCGTTCACATGGAATTGAATTTCAGGCTCATAAGCATGTTTTTAAAAATGTACAGCGCCATCTGTTGAATTTTGGAATTAACTAACATTTTTACTTGTTACCGTGAAGTGCGCGGAATTAAGGTGTGGGATCGCGTTTATTAAGTAGATTTTAATTGCACACTCATAAGCGGGTATAAAAAAAAATGTACAGCGCCTGTTGAATTTTGAGATGAACTAATGATTTTTTTCAAGGTCGATTTCTATATGATACACGAGCGTTTTCCATTTAAATTTCAAAGTAGCATATTATCTTCTCTTCCCGTGGGCCGATTATGATGAAACAAAGCCAACTGTATATGTTACCTCAAGCTCGGACAAATACACCTGTGAAAACCTTATTAAAATTCCTTCAGTAGTTTTTACATGATGCGTGTGCAAACAAACAGATAAAAATTCCAAAAAACATCTTGATGTGTTTTATTACTTATCTTACTTTTTTTTTTTTTTACAAATACCTTAAATGTACAGACATGACAATTTTACAGTTTTATTATGTATAGATATACAAATGTGCAATCACTTCTACAAACCTGTCTTTGTTTTATTGTCCTTATTGCTGCTGAATATTTGGATTTTCCTTCAGGATAAATAAAGTATCTATCTATCTATCTATGTATCTAGCTAGCTAGCTAGCTCTCTGACTAATGTAAAGGTATATCTTATGATGGAAACTTCAAAACACTTATCTAAGTCACTCTGGATAACCATCTGCCAATGGTTTAAAATAAAATTATATAGTGGTTTTGTAATTGAATATTTATCTGAAAATTTCAGAATAAGTCTGAAAATGGTGTTTATCACATTTTTTCTGTCAAGCTGACCATATTAACCTGAAAAGGCAGACTAGCCTGTATTTGAAAGCATGCGTTATGGATGCATATATACTATAAGGACAAAAGTATTTGGCCAAAACTGCAATAACATTGTATCCAAATACATTTACTTCAATATGGAGTCTATGGAGCTATAAGAGCGTCTATTCTTCTCTTGGAAGGCTGTCTGCAAGATTTTGAGGTGTTTCTGTAGGAATTCATATTCTGCAGGGCATTTATAAGGTCAGGCAATGATGTCGGACGAGAAGTCCCGGCTCGCAATCTCCAGTTCAAGTTCATCCCAAAGGGGTGAGCTCAGGGTTCTGTGTTGGGGCCGGTCAAGTTCTTCCACACCGAACCCATCAAACCCATCAAACCATGTCTTTGTACTGTAGTCCTTGCTATGTGCACTGGGACACAGCCATGTTGGATTTTAAAAAAATAAGGTGCCTTCCCCAAACTGTTGAAAGCATTGCATTGTCCAAAATGTCTTGATACGCTTGTATATAACACTGTCTCTGGGGATAAGGGGCCTGATAGAAAGAAACACCTAAATTCGATCATTAACAGAATTGGCCAAATACCTTTTTCTATATAGTGTATTTGGGACACGAGCCAGGTGCAGTGCATTGTGGGATTTTATAGACATGAGATCACACTTTTTACACTTTTGAGCACTTTGTTAAATAGATGTGTTTCAAACATTACATCATGTAAAATGGGTGAGGGAAGCAAGTGTGTGTGTGTGTGTGTGTGTGTGTGCGAGAGAGAGAGAGACCTCTGAGTGCATGCTCAGTCCTCGGCTCTTGGCGTGCTCTCGGTCATCCCGGTGTAACTTCATATCATAACCCTCAACTCGCTTGTGTATTACGTCATAGAGGTGCTTCTCTGGAGCCTTTAATACACATCAAAACACGCTATTCAGAAAAGTTCAACTTTCTTGTTGTTGTTGTTGTTGTTGTTGTTGCGGTCTGCTCACCTTAGGAGTCGAGTTGAAATATCTCATTTCTTTCGGTTCATTGCGTCTCGGCGGTATGAAGCTGAACACAGAGACAGTCGCAAGCGGTTTGTCCTCCTTCGGGATGATCTCGTCCATTTCCCCGCACTTAACGGACGGAAAACGATGGCAACACATTCAGTGTGAAGCAATGTTAGTTTCTGGTTGCTAGGAGACGAGCGTTTGGATTGCGCATGCGCCGAAGAGAGCGCGCGCCTAACTGACATATACAATGCACTAAATACAAGAGCTGGAGTAAAAGTACCTAAAGTAACCAAAAAAGTGACCATAACATTAATTATTGTTGTTGTTATTATTATTATTATTATTATTATTATTATTATAAGGTGGGGTGGAACCAGTTGATTAGTGGTTACCACTGTCGCCTTGCACCTCCAGGGTCCGGGTTTGATTCCTCCGGGTTACTCCGGTTTCCTCCCACAGTCCAAAGACATGCAAATTGCCGCTGTCAAATTGCCCGTAGTATATGAATGAGCGTGTGTGTGTGTGTGTGTGTGTGTGTGTGTGTGTGTGTGTGTGTACATGTGTGTGCCCTAAGATTGATGGATTGGCACCCCGTCCAGGCTGTACCCAGCGTCGTGCCATAATTCTCCTGGCTCCAGAATATGATATGTGCATTAAATGTCGCTGGACTTTCTGCCGTGTGATCCGCACACAACTTGGCACAGGTTTTACGCCGGAAGCCCTTCCTGATGCAACCCCTACCATTTTATCCTGGTTTGGGATTTGGGCAGGAAATCCTAGGAACCTACCATTGCGCCACTAATGCCTGCTGTCAGTATTAGATATTATGCCAATGTGTCTAGACTTAATGACTTGTGACACATGCTGTTCTTTGCACAATTATTACTATCTGTATTATTACTCCTGTTGTCACTTTGTCATGAATACAATACAATTGCACATTAAGGTCGAGGGGTCGTCACAGCGAACCATGTGGTCCGCACACGACTTGGCAGAGGTTTTATGCCAGAAGCCCTTCATAATACACCCCTCATTTTCTCCAGGCTTGGGATGGATGGATGGATGGATGGATGGATGGATGGATTGTTGTGATATATAAAACTAAAAGAGTATATACTGTATAAGCATGAAACCATGAGTAATAATAATAGTTTTTTTAAAAGCATAAATGAATAATACCAATAAGTGAAATTAAGTGAAAATACAGTAGTAATAACTGTGCAAAGAACAGTATGAAAGTGACAGCTGACTGGCATTCTGCATTTTGACATACTATGTGATACTGAGATTAGTGCGGAGACCCTGGAGCTAAAAGATGAGCGAGTTGTGCAGGCTGCACTCTGATATATAATCCAAAAGATCCTTAAGCCCTAAGCCTTAAGCCCAGTCCACATTCCCATGCCCCTGTAGAGAGGTGTTGAAAAGCCACACCGCTCTGGGAACAGAGGATTTCTTGAGGCTGTCAGTTGAAAGACTCATATCAACAGTTTGGTATGAAATCATAAATGCACAAACATCCTATACTATTGCATTTGCGTAATAAATATTTTATTTATACCTAACATTCTAAAGAGTCAAGTGTAAACTATAAAAACAAAGTGCACAGTTCTGCTGTTACTGAGATGTCCAGATCAAATCAAAATAAATATATAAAATAAAATATGGAAAAAATGAAGTTATTCAATACATAAAACAAATCACACTTGAGACAGAACACAGTGTGCCATATACTGTTCTGTATAAACTCAAAAAATAAATACTGTGTGAAAAATAGCAGCATTATTTAGCAGAATTGTTTTACAATGTAGAAAGAAATTAAAATCAGAAAAGACAATGGAGTTAAAGGTTTGTCTAAACTTTTGTCTTTCAGTGTATTGTCAGTTAATGAAATAAATTAATAAAAAAGTTATGCCTGCTTTTGCACCACTTCAGTACAGCTGTTATATAAGGATGGAGTGCCATTATTTTAGAGCATACAAGTGCACAGAGGTAGGAGGCATTCTCCATTCACTACATGTAGGATTTAGCTTTAGAAGCTAAACCAAAAATAAAAAATAAAAAAATGGAAATGCAGTTATTTATGTGATCTGCTGATCAGTTTGGTGAAGTTTCTAAAAAAGACAAGGGCCTGAAAGTGTAATTAAAATCATTTAGAAAAATTAAAACCTCCCATCCCAAAAATCAACAAAAAAGCAGCTCTTCTTTGTCATTATTCATTCTCCATCAATTGGACTTGTTCTGGTTTCGTTTTTGCCCCCTATTCAGTTCATCACAAGAGGAGTCAAGATCTTTATAAATGTTTTTTTTCCTATTTTTTTATAACGTAATAACTGTCCAACACTTAATGAAAGCATTTAACAATACAAACACACAACCTGTTCTTTTGTTATTGTTGGTTTTGACATTTCCCGAAAGCGCTCTCAGAAAGTGCTTATGGCGTACTTGCACAAAAAAAAAAGAAACTAGGTTAGCCTATTTGTGCATGTGTGTGTGTGTGTGTGTGTGTGGGCAGGCTGGAGGAGGCTTGGTTCAGATGAGAAAGGTAGAGAAGTACAAGTGCAAAAAAAAATTTTCAACAGGACAAAATTTTTTTTATTAATGCCAACAATAATAGTAACAAGATACAAAGGATAAATCTTACAAAAAATCTCTCATGTGGCAGCCCATATCAAATAGTGGAGATTTTTCTAACATCTGTTTTTTATTTCATTATCACCATATTTCACATTAGCTGATTTTATTTTTTTGCTTACCTCTCACAAACACTATGTAAGGAATAAAACACAACCGGAAGTGCTTTTTTGGAAAAAATAGTCAAGGATAGTCACTAGACACTAGACACTATGAAGTTATTTTTCTGGGGTTTTGTCCCTTTTTTTTTCCAAGCGGTCCCAACCCTCCCATGTCTACCTGGGCTCTGGACCAGCACTGTATGAGGTGTACGGTTAAGGGACCTAACAGTGGCGACCCAGTAAAAGAACTTAGACCCTCATATGCCCCTGTCCTAAAGTTCATTATTCACCCCAAAAAAAATCCCAAAGTGCTTTTTTTTCTCTTGTATCACAGCACAAGTTTTATTTCTTAAACACATTGTACACTTTATCTATACATTATTATGTACGTACATTATTACAGTATATGCATTTTTATACTTGATCCGCCGTGGCCACCCCTTTATAAGGGAGCATTGTAACAACATCGTACATTTGTCTGTTTATAGTCATGTTTAAATGGTTCTTTCTGTTGTGTGAAACGAGATGAGTTCCTGTTGTCACTTACACTATAGCAGCTATAAACATTTCCTTAGCAGAAATGTTACTGAGATACCTTAAAGCCTTAATTATGATTTTTGTTCTTCCTTTTGAAAACATAAAGTCACAGCTAGCTTCACTTCAATTCGATTCAATTCAATTCATCTAGTCAGTATCAAAAAAATAACAGAAATGAGTAACGTCACCTTGCACCTCCAGGGTCCGGGTTCGATTCCCAGCCAGGTTCTATTCCCACAGGATGAAGCGTTGAATGTGTTGAAATTATTAAAATATATACATTGACCTTATCTGTTATGAACTTTACTGACAAATGTTCAAATTTTCTCAAATGCTGGAGATTCCTTTCAAAAGATTTCATTTCAACAATTCGTCATCATGCAAGTGGCTGTGGAAAGAATATGTAAAAGCAAGTGCATTCATATATAAACCTCTGATTTGATTGTCTGGCAGATCTGCTGTAATATGAAATAAATCAACATACCAGTATCAATCAATCGAATTCGACCGAGCTGTGGTGTAAAAAAAAAAAAAGTATACAATACCTACTTAATAAAAAATGTTACATTAAGCACGTTTCAACATGAAAAAAACATTTTTTTTTTTTTTTTTTTTTTTGAAGCACGATTTAAATAAAGTGTTTTGACAGCCTGCAGCTCCAAACCCTGACTGCTGAGCTGAATAAGAAAATGTCATGGCTGGTAGCTCTATAATGCATAATCTCCATAAGACAAAAGGAGTTCAAACAGAAGTACTGGATATTGTTTTGCCTATGTTACATTAAGCTTGGTTTGATAAGTCCTACTGATCCAGAAATTCCTAGGACTGGCAAAGAGTCCCTGTTTCAACCTCTAACCCAACCCGTAACTCTGGATTAAAATGTGGAATGAAGAAAGATAAAGAAAACAAATTAATCTGTTAACACAAGTGCCATTTTAAAAGAACTCTCTCTATTTCATATGCGTCACTGATGAATATGTAGATGAGTCTTTGCACATGTGTGATGGAGTGGTTAGTATTTCAGCTCTCAGCTCCAGGTTTCCTCAGGGTTTTCAAGTTTCCTCTCTTCTACCACAAACATGCTTGTAGGTGAATCAAGTACATAAAAATGCCCTTAGGTGTGATTATGTGCATGCACGGCACTCTCTGATGAACGGTACTCCTTCTTATCCAGTGTGTATTCCCACCTCACATCCAGCGTTCCCAGGATAATATCCAACAGCCTACGTGATCTCAAATGCCAGGATTGCAATTAAGCCCGTTCTGAGCCCTTACACCCTCAACTGCTAAATCAAACGCTGCCTTGTCCTAAATTGCCTCGAATAAAATGTAATTATGCATGATCTTTGGAAGAAAATGAAAACAATATGTTAGACGCACCTTAGTCTAATTACCTGATTATATTCTCAGTCTGCAAGAGCAGCGCAATAACCTGCATTCAAGCTTCTTCCCCAGATTTTTTTTTATTTTTTCGGTGTCAAATGAAACTTCAGGAGTCCTCCTGGAGACTTGACTGAGCTCGTTATGAAGTCTGCCTCAGCCCGTATTTGCATGCAGATTGAAGGCATTGGGGGGAGAAAAAAACGTCCAATCAGGGAAAGTGCACAGCTCATTCAGCTGGAACTGTAAATGGAAAGTGAGAAGCTAACGGGCAGAATCACTGAAATATGATTTACCAAAGGGTTTCAAATATATTCCAGAATAATGACCAGGGATGTATATGTTAATGAATCTTTCCTTTCGCCATTTTTTTCCCCCACCTGCTGGCGTCCTCCCTGCGGAATGCAGTCTGCAGTCACACCTCAACCACTGAACAAACAGTGGCAAGACATAATGAGTACACAGAGATTTGTCTTTAAATCACTTGTTCAATTGTGGTAATGAGATCCGGACAAACAGCCTGAGGTGCAGCTTCTTCCCCAGATCTAATGACATAAATGCATTGCTGTCTGCATTCTTAAACCACAGCTGCCTCTTAGAATTACTTTTTTTTTTTTTAACTTTTTTCCTATTATTACTGTCCTAGTCTTTTTTTTTAACTTGTCTCACTATTATTTCATCATTGTTCTCATGCTTAATCTTCTTGACACTTTTTTTTTACTTTTCACATTTAAATAGCCATTACTGAATTATTATTATTTATTTATTTATCTTTTTTTTAAAAGGAAGTCGTAAAACTGGTCTGTCGCGCCCTCTGTTGGTCTAATTGTGTAGCACCAGAGTAAATAATAAAATAAAAAAAGCCACTCCTTATTTGCATTGATGTTATAATAACCATAATCTTTTATTATTCAGTTCACAGATGACACAACAACATACAAACAAAAAAGGTGAAGAGGATATATATACTACACTGTCTGCAATAGTGTAGTCAGGTGGGAATCCGAAAGGTGCTTTAAAGAGGATTAGGCAGCACCTCCAGGGTTCGAGTTTGATTCCCACTTCGGGTCTGTTTGCATGTTCTCCCATTGCTTGGTGGGTTTCCTCCATTTCCTCCGGTTTCCTCCCACAGACTCAAAAAACCATTGCAAGTGTTTTGAGTTAATTAGCTGATTAAAGTGTGACACCATAAGTCTCCAATATTTAACTTTATTTATTTATTTATTTATTTATTTATTTATTTATTTATTTTTTACAATATTCTAATGATTTGAGATACTGAATTTTGAATTTTCATTAACTGTAAACAACAAAATTAAAAGAAATAAACACTTGAAATAAATCAGTCCGTGTGTAATGAATCTATATAATATATGAGAGATATACAGAGTCGGCCAAAAATAATTATACACTCATCAGGAAATATATTAATACAAAATGTATTGTTATATGTTACATATTGATGATAATATTCTGATAATAATAATAAAAATAATAATAATAATAGTGCATATACATGTTTTTGGCTTACTCTGTATTTAAACGTGTGCCTGTGTTAAATAATAAAAAGCCCTTTCTTATTTTATTAGCGCTAAGGAGGAAGAAGATGATAATGGATCATATTTTTCTTAAAAAATTATTGTAATGTAAAAAATAACAAACATTACATAATATAAATGATTTGAAGTAAAATAGCTAAGAGACATATTGGAGAAAAAAAAACACATCCAAAATGTTATATTATAATACAACAGTGGTTTAATGCAAACAGTGGCGTGGTGGATAGCACTGTCAACTTGCACCCTGCACCTCCAGGGTTTGCATGTGCTTGGTAGGTTCCCTCCGCGTAATCCGGTTTCCTCCCACAGCCCAGGGACAAGTAGATTAGACTAACCGGTGTTCCCAAATTGCCAGTAGTGTGTACATGTTGACCAGAGGTTGTACAAATGGGAATAAATACAGTACAGTGGTAACTGCAATTGGCCTCCATGGTCCCTAGTTGGACTACAGATATTCCTAGATTGATGGATGGAATACAGTAATGGGCGTGTCGATGACGTAATTGTCAAAAGTATTTGCAGGGTTTGTTTGTTTGTTTGTTTTTAATAAACATTCTTTCAGTTTTGTTTTCTTTTTTTGGAAGAAAGTTCAATAAAGTTTTAAAAACAACTTGTTTTTTTTTTTATTATGATTCATTAATTAGACTTATAGCATAGTACGTAGCCTATATGTGAAACTAGTGTTAAACTTAAATGTTAAGTGAGTTAATGGTTGAAAACACAACCTGAAGGTGAATGTAAAAAAATAAATAAATAAATAAATAAACAAAAATAAAGTCCTCTCCTGCCGGAATTGCATCAAAGAAAGGATTGTGATTCCCGAACAAGCCTGAAATGTGGAAGAACTCGTCCTCGGGGTTGCGGTGATAAGCGGTAACCTTGCGTGCTTGTTGCTAAGGAAGCGTGAGAAGTATGAAGCGTACAAAAAAAAAACCCACGACGTCAGTCGCGCGCTCACCCCGGAACGCCGACAGGTCGCGACTGGCCTGGAGTGAGAGTAGGCGGTGGGGCGTGGCCTGGAGTCGAGAGGGCGTGGCCGTTTTTAATGCACGAGAAACAGTGTGCGAGGAGAACGCGCGCAGGCTTCCAGAGAGCTACAGGTTAGCCGTTACTGAGCGTCGGGGGTTACAGTTGGAACGTTCTAGAAACAAAGTGTCGTTTTAAACTGACTGAGGAAGTTGTGAAAGACTCTCCCTCTCTCTGTGTCTGAGTGTGTGTGTGACAGAGAAAGATAGAGAGTGTGTTTGTGAGAAAGAAAGGCGTCCAGCACTTAACATGTGGAGAAGAAGCCTGGAGTCACCCTAAGGTATTGTTCATAAAAACTATTTCTCATTAATGTATGCTATATTACTGTATATATAAACATTGAACATTCTTTTAAGTTAGTTGTATTTATTTGTTAGTCTTTTGTGTTAAGGGGCTTCCCTGAAATGCTGAACATTTCCTGTGAAAATATTTCCAGCAGCATTCTGGTCCAGGATGAAACAAGTGCAAACACTTGTCAGGTGGAAAGTGTGTAAAATATTTTAGATTTGTGTGTGTGTGTGTGTGTGTGTGTGTGTGTGTGTGTGTGTGTGAGAGAGAGAGAGAGAGAGAAGCTAGCATTAATTTTAATTGCACTGTAAATGTGTAAACACCCAACATTCAGCCTATCATCTGAGGTGCAGTGTCAAATAAGTGAAAGGAAAAGCATTAGATGTTTAAAGAAATTCCCCTTTAAGCCTCGAGCTCGTTTTCCAAGATTACAAAACGTCTATAAGGAACCTGCTTCAGTAAAAATCCCTCAATTTGTTATCGTTACCGAATTTCGCCCAGACCCTCTGGTATTTCCTTTAAATCTTTCTCGATCTCCCTCACAGAACACGTAGTCATGCGGCGCTTCAGCTCAGAAGGATCCCTCCTGTGCCTTGACATCTTTCCCTGGAAGAATGCGTCTGAGAAAGACGATTTCCCTGAGGAAGAGGACGGACCTGGCACGTACAGGACCCCGCCACGGATCGTCAACCAAGCGCCACAGGCCGCACCACAGGCCTCCGCGAGCAGAACGGTGAAGGAGCTAACCAGGGAGCTGAGCTTTTGCGTAGAGGATATTAACGAGCTGGACCTGGCGCCTGATCTGCTCAAGGTCACCAATCTTAACGAGAGCTTCAAGGCGTATAGTGACAGTCAGCTGGCACCGAATGCCCTGAGCAGCGGTGAGAGTGTAGAGAAGGATGACTTGTCGTCCCCATCGTCCATGTCCGCGGCCAATCCGCCTTGCCTCAACTCAGGCTTGCACCAGACGCCCCAGAACCGGCACCATGTCCGGGCCAAGCTGTCATCTGCTAAATTACACCTGAAGAGTCTGTTTGGTCAGGTAAGAGGGGATGTCAGTTCAGAAATGTTTAGATTTCTATGTCTTGATCAACATTTACTGTAGGCCACTGGGGCCACGTGGATTAAGGGATAAGGGTTCAAGTCTCATCAGGCGTGGCTGGGTTTGCTGATCGGAAGGTCCTGGGTTTATGTCACAGTACCACCAGAGCTGCCACTGTTGAGCCCTTGAGCATGGCTGTTATAACCCTATTTACTTTGGGGTGCTGTATCTTGGCTGACCCTGCACTCTGATCCCCGCCTTTTAACTGGGATATGTGATGGAAAAATGTTTTTCACTGTGCTATAAGTGTACTATAACTGAGTACATTTACTTTTACTGTACATTTGCGTAAAGTACTTTACATACTTTACATACTTTACATAATTTGAAGGTGACTGCTTTTTTCTTCTTCTTTTCTTACTTTTCCTCAAGTGCACATGTAAATGGAGAACTTCTACTTTACTCAAGAAGCAGATTTGTGTACTTGCCCACCTCTGGATGTGACAAATAACTTAATCTTAACCTTAATGTTAGTTTCTAAGTTTTTTTTAGTTAAATTAACAATTCAATCAAGCCAAAAGTGACATGGTGGAAAGATAACCCTAAAACTCCCTGAGACCTCATGAGGAAGAAACCTTGAGAGAGCTCAAAAGGAAATCCATACTCCTCTGGGTGAAACCGGATAGTGGGATTATAAATCATTACAGCGTACAGGAAAGAAGATGAAGAGTGAAGACAAACAGTACTGTGTTGAAAGGATGTTCACTATAAATCCACTGTGAGCTATGAAGACTCCTGGGATGTGCACAGGATAGTCGTTATAGTCACTACAGCTTATTAGATCTTGAGATTATTCAAATAAAGGAAAGGTGAGCGTGCTTTGAAGAAGTGCAAATAGGGAAATAGGGAATCCTTTTATGACATTTCCCCTGACTGGAGGTTTGTCATACTTTCTTGATGCTCAGGTGGTAAGAACGTTGCTTGTTTAGTCATTCTACACAGCCTGAAACAAGTGTAAGCACGACACACTCGGTTTAGGTGTTGCTCAATCTCAAGTGTTTGTCAACTTTCCAGTCTTACTTGGATTGCACTTGCATCATCCTCTCTCTCTCTCTTCTGCTTTTTTTTTCTTCCCCACTTAGAAATTCTTTCAGATTTAAAGGTATGTTTAAGAGCACACTCATACGTGCCATCACTTAATTTATTCTGTTGACACAGTGCCCACGAGATGGATTCAACCGAGGACCAAATCAAGCCTAGAGCAAACAATTCAAAGGCCACGTCGAGGAGTCTTCATTTCTGTTTAACGCACGTTAATGCCTTTCCTGTTCTCATGTCCTACTTTCTCCATGACGTTAATTACGCTCCTGTGTTGCATAATCGCTGCTTGAATCTAGCTCCCTGTGGGGGGAAAAAAAAGAACTGAAGAAATTTGACCTGATTAGCTTTTGTTTAAAATAAAAAAATCACTTATTTCTTTCTCTTTCTCTGTCTCTGTAGAGCCCGCACGGTTGTAATCCTAATATCCCAGTCCAGGAGCACAGAGATCAGGACAGCAGGTAGGATCAGTTCAAGATCACGAATCACAAATGCGTAATGACGGTAGGTTTAGTCACGTCGTTCTTCATGCAGTGTAAACATTCTGCTATCTGCTTATATGTGGGTGTGGATGTTGGCTCGGATCCAGTCGAAATAGGACTCTGATCTAGTTTGTGTCTTACTCAGTGTTGTCCTTTAATTCCTTAGTTTTTTTTTTAGTTTCATTCTCAGCTTTTCAAAGCGCCTTTTTTCTCTCTTTTAATCCCACCCTTATTAATTTTGCTGTAATTTTTTAATTTTTTTAAAATTTATTTTTCCAAAATAATTCCTCATCAGTCAGCTTTCTCGTTTATTTCTAGCACCAAACAGCGGCGATCCCGCTTCACAAAGCAGTGGAGTCAGGTGGGACATGCGAAGACCCGACTGAGCAGGGCGGAGCTGGAGAAATGGGCCAGTTCGATCGATGTCATTCTCAACAGCAGAGGTAAACCATGCAACAGTGCTCCTACGAATTAATCAAATTAGTTTCCAGCTAATTTCGGTGACACAAGAGACAGAGGGCTTACCCCTTCTGCTTGCTTGACGAGTTATGCTCGGAAACAGATCGAGTACAACTGCTTTTGGAAGCCTGCAGGGCTTCAGCAGGGGAGTGGGAAAAAAAACATGGCAAAGATTTCAATCTTACACCTTAAACCTGTAACAATCACTTTGCTATCAACACCGCGTTTTTTTTATTCACCATGGAATCTGCGAGGTGTTGGAAATATCTCTTCGCCAACTTTGCCTGCTTTAAGCGTCTCCTGCTTTGTAACATTCCATTGGTGCTGTGTTGGATTCAGAGACGGTTACTTGGGAGACCAGTAATGTTCGCTGAACTCATTGTCATGTTTAAGGAACCAGTTTGTGATGACTTCTGCAACAATGGACTAGGTTTCTACAGTCCGATTGCAGCTCAACTGTTTACATGGATGCTGATCTGATAAGACGTGATTTTACATGCTCAAAGAATTTAATCGGAATATAAGCATATAACGTGGTTCTGTCAACTGGGAAAAGGTTAAATATAAAATTATTATATATATTATTTTTTTATTTTTTTATCTAAACGTTGAGGTTCGGTTAATCTTTCCATCTTTTCAGATGAATCCCACCTTGCGTTTTAGGTTATGTTCAAATTGCTTACAAGAATTCAGTCTCATCCCTGATTGGTTAGATGATTTATTAGGTATGAAATGTTAAGCCAGTCTCCCCATGCTTGGTGGGTTTCCTCCGGGTACACTGGTTTCCTCCCACAGTCCAAAGACATGCAGATTAGGCTAATTGCCATTTCCAGATTGGCTGTAGTGTGTGAGTGAGTGTATGTGTGTGTGTCCCGCGATGGATTGGCACCCTGTCTAGAGTGTACCCCGCCTCATGCCTTTAATCTCCTGTGATAGGCTCCAGTCCACCCAACGCCCCCCCTCCCCCCCCCCCCCCCCTAGACTTGCTATAAACACATCTAATGCATTTTATTATTGCGGGAAGTAGCCATTATTGGTGCATAAATTGTTATCATAAAGGCACGCACATGGCCCACAACAACACTTAGATACTTAGCTGTGGTTTGCGAGTGATATTAAGAGGCCAGAGAAAACATCATTCCCTAGACCATTACACCACCACCACCACTCTCACCAGCAGCAGTAGCTTGGACTGTTGACACAAGGCATGATAAATCCATGCATTCATACCGCTGATGTTAAATTCTGACCCTTCCAGCAGAATCAGTTCACGGCAGATTTCTGCAACCGTAACATTTTTCCAATTTCTCAGCTTCCTGTTCCCGTTCCTCTGCCTGCTGTTGTGTCACGTCCACTTCCACAGATGTTTCGACATGCTGTGTATTCTGAGAAGCCTTTCTGTCCACCATAGGTGTAAAGATTGAGTTATGACGATGAATTGTCAGCTTGAACCAGTCCGACCATTTTTTCTACAACCGCTCTCGTCAACAAGGTGTTTCACATTCCAACACGAAGCTCTTGACCCTCATGACTATCTGCATGATTTTGTGTGTCGCTCTAATTCTACATGATTCACCGATTTGAATCGTTACATAAATAAATGTCCAAGCGTACAGGAGATATTTTATTTTTAGCACACGGCTGTGTGACCCGGTGTCATACCAATTAAGTGGTATTTCCAGGCAGAAGAAGTTCTCTCCTGTCAGGTTTTACAACTTGCAGTAGTTTCTTGATTGGTTTCCTCGATAAGCCCGGCACCCAATAAAAACACTTTTAAAGAACAGGTTTTTTTTCCCCTCATCTTTGTGAAAGAACTGCCATCTGTAATTTCACTTTGGATTCATCTGGCAGGATATCACGTAGCGCACTGCCCCCGGGGAGCCCATTATCTGTAAAATAAATTTCCGTTTAGTGCAGATTTATTTCAGCGCGTACAGTAATATTCTGTTGATTAACAACCGACCACCAAGATTTCTATTCAGTTTCTTTGGAGTCATTTGATGTGTTCTGGTAGTGGTAGCGGTTCCCAGATCATACAGTACTGTACATGTATGTGACACACTCCTACTGTATGTTGTAACATCTGCATAGCACTGTAACACTGTCCACCCCTTACCTTTCTCCACCCAGTTTCTTTTCCTTGTAGCAATCCACAGTGCGAGGAGAAATTGTAAACATACAACAAATGTAACGGTTAAAATGTCAGATGTTTGGTTTAGAGTGTTTTTAAAACTTGTGTGTGTGTGTGTGTGCATGCACTGTGTGAACGTCCCATCTGTGTCTCTTCTCTTCTGACCCCCGCCCCCATCACTGCCTCTCAGTCCCTTGAGACTGTTTTGTGATAGCAGACTTTAGTCATTAACCCATTCTCCCTTTCTCTCTCTCTCTCTCTCTCTCTCTCTCACTATCTCTCAGTGGCCACATCTGTGTTCGGCGCATTCCTCCGCTCAGAGTTCAGCGAGGAGAACCTGCAGTTCTACTTGGCCTGCGAGCAGTACAGACAGTCGTCCAACACCTTCAGTCTGGGCCGACGTGCCAAGGAGATCAACGCCACCTACATTCAGCCGGGCGCACCTCGTGAGGTCCGTGTGCATGATTCATATAATATCCGACACACTTTCTTGTGAAAACTGTTTTCCATTCGGAAGGCCATCATTTACTAACTTTGTGGCTAGATAAAGTGTTCTAAGTGGGATGACTTTATAAAACAGTTAAAATACTGACGTAAGGTCTATAATGTTACAGTCAAAGGTGGAAATAGTAATAAAAATTTGTGCTCAAGTACTGTTATGTCAGTGAAATTTAACTGAAGTACAAGTAAAGTTACTATTATAAACATCTACTTAAGTGAAAGTAAAAGTAGCTCATTAAAATTTATTTTAAATTTAAAAAGTTACCGAGATACATTTTTTTTAACAGCGGGTGGGATGTAATTCTAGTGTAGTTCAAAAAAGACAAGTGGATATAAAGCTCAAACTAGTTATTTTTAATTGAAGAAACACCTTTGCATAATAAAGATGTTGCCTTTCTTGTGCCAGGTGTTTGTTTCATAAGATTTTGATGGCATTTCGGTTTCAGCCGGGTCTGCATCACTGGCATCTATTTTGTTCGTCTCCATCGTTCTTGTGAGTTTCGCGTGTTTGTTCTCTTCGCCCATCAATCCATCAGTGCAGTGGTTCTCTGCATTTTTTCGGGGTGCATTTTTTTTCCTTCACCGTTACCTTATTTTAATTATTTTTCATTTTCATTTTTTACTCAGTAGTGGATATGATTTCAAATGTAGCGAAATACTTCAAACAAAACATACTTCAGTAAAAGTAAAATTGCAGATTTTAAAAACAAAAAAACAAACAAACTCAATTACAGTTACGCGAGTAAATGTAATCCGTTACTTTCCACCTCTGGTTACGGTTTGTTTATTAATTGAACACCATAGTACCCTGCGATGGGAAGACAATCAGCGAAACGCTGCACAAGAAAAGCTGTGCTTCTGTTACAGAGTGCTACCGTGACACTGGAGACGACTCCTCTATGAACTTAATTCACAGTTTTAGCTAATTTTGCGCGTCCGTCATACATGTTACTATAGTAACGTTAATGTTGAACAAATTCTGTTAGGGGAATTAATCCAAACATTATGACCAATCAGAAATCAGTGTTCGACAGGGGCAAGAATCACCAGTCACCACCTGATTCGATGAGATCACAATACCTAGGTTTTGATTAAAACTTCGATTCTGTAACTATCACGATTTTATAAATTATATCAATGCGATATTACATCTTCCCCTGATTTTGTTACAGTTTAAAACCATGAAAAAGAAGTAAATACTGATAAATATAATGTTTAATTAAATTTATTTATTAATTATTATTAGCCTGTGTCTTATAACATTAAAGTTTTCTCACTTTAAATTCCTAAATGCAGCATTTTAACAATACAGTCTAACTCAAATACATGAGTTTAATGTTTAACTTCATATCAAATGAAACAAAAATGCTACATCGTAGGACACTGCAGCACGTATCTCCGTCATCCACCATAATTATTATTTCTAAACTAACTTGGCAAATAATTTGCCACAAGACAGGATGAAAATCTGTATATAGTTTAGAGTGTAGCACTTGTATGATTGTAAAGAAACAGCCACGGGTTACCTCCTCAAGTACCTCCAAGTCTCAAAAAAAAATTGGAGTCAGTGTGGCGATACATGAATACAAAAGAATTCAAACAAAAGAATCACAATTCATTACTAAATTATTATTATTTTATTACTATTATTTTTACCCATTTTAAGCATTTGATGTACTGTACGTTATGAATACATTTCATTAAAAAAAAGACATTAATTTTTATGACATTCATACAGTACATCATAAATTTGACCTAACTTGTCTAAAATTACGATGTAAAATAATAATAATAATAATAATAAGCCTTAAGTATGTATATTTTGTCTTAAATTCAGATTTATTCTGGTTTACCAATTTTTTTTATTCTTAATCTGGTAGGTTTTATTCTGTAGTTGAGTCTGTTTTACAAATATTGTCTTTCTCATCACATAGACTAAATAGCACACGGGTACTCTGTAAAAGTATTCCATGTAACTTGAAGACGCCCGGGCAAACTTTGTACACTGAATGTCAGGACAGAGGTTTGGGAGGATTTTTTTAAAAACCCTCAGTCAGCCCCCGTTTTTCTACCCAATTTGTTCAATTTGCCTAACACATGCTTTCACTTTCAAAACAAATCTAAATGGATCGTTGACAGAAGTACATTATAGTCAAAAACTGTTGCTCATGCCTTGAGTGCAATGACAATCACTTTGATTGACATGAGAGACAAAGCGTTTCCAGCTAGAGAGGCGGGACTCCCGGTCAGTTGAGTTCCAGAACTGAAACTCAACTTCATCTTAAGAGGGACCGCTTTTCTGTTTTCAGAACGAAACCCGATAATAAACTGATCAGAAGTGCTAATTTTTATTTGATTCTGCAAATGGTGTGAACGTGACCTTAGGCACAAATTCCCAATCTAGTCAAGACAAACTTAAATATTAACTAAATATTACATTTAGTTTGTCTTTGACCAATATTGTATGTTTTTATATAAAAAAAAATTTAAAATCTGTTTAGTTGTGCATCACAATTTTGTGTGGCAATTGATGTAGAGTAAAACCTTGGATTGCAAGTGCAAGAAATTTTGAATAAATAATAACTTGATGAACGAGCGAGGTTTTGTCTGCTGAGGGTCACATTATCACAACAGAGCCAATAGTACCTCTCTCTCTAGTGCGAAGGGATTGTGGGTGATCGTCTCCCATGCTTGGTCCCAGTGCGCGTGCATCACTCGTATGGTCAACATCCGTGCACACGTGTACTGTTTACTGTAATATTGTGGCCACCTGTGTGTGCTCGAGCAAAGCATTTTTTTTTTTTTTTTGCCCACACTGTAAGAGACGTCACATTTCCAAGAAATCCTCAAAAGGAGGCAAAAGCAAGTGTCATTAGAAAGGTTTCTTGTTAATGTGTGTGTGTGAATGTTACACAAATACATTAACCCCTCCTCCTCCTCCTTCTCCTCTCGCTCTCGTCTCACTCACACCAGCTATGATTCTTTTCAAAGGTAAAGTGCAGATTAATTTGTTTCATATTAATTAATTTTATATTAATATTTTTGGGTTGTGGAACGAATCATCTGAGTTTCCATTATGTCTTATGGAGAAACTTTGATATACGAGTGCTTTGGGTTACAAGCATGCTTCCGGAACGATTCCAAGGTTTAACAGTATTTGTGTTTTGTTTATTTACTTTTTTTTCTTGTCTTTTTTTTTCACTTGTATTTGTTTGCATTTAAAGCGGTAAAATGTTTCTGTTCCTCTATAATTCTACAGGTGGTGGGTTCTAAACTATTCACGCATGTGTGTGCTAGGAGTAAATTATTTGCTGTTTCTTTAGAATTGTACCAAAATCTGAAGAAAAAAAAAGAAAAACGTATATTCAATCAGGATATTTATAAAATCACAATACAAATTGAACCATCACCTAGATATCGTGATAATATCGTATCGGGAGGTCTGTAGTGATTCATGTCCCTAGTTTTATATACGGATCTGACTCTCATGTCTGTATTTGTTTTTCTTCATCTCGGTCTCTTTTTTTCCTCAGGTAAATCTGGACAGTAAGACCCGGGACTTGACGCTGCAGCTGCTGAAAGCCCCTTCGCACACCTCCCTGTGCCATGCTCAAAAACGCATCCGTGCCCTACTGGAATTTGACTGTTACCCCCGCTTCCTGCAGTCCAACTTCTACCTCACACTCCTACGGGACGCTCACTGAGGAACATGTACTGTAGGTCAAGGAGAGATCCTTATCAGAGGGCATTTAATGGACCGCTGGACACAGGAACGCCTGAAAAGCGCAGGCATGGACTACGCGTGATTGTCAACATCAGTTTGAAAATAATTATTAAAAGATTTAACGATGATAATGAGCAAATTTTGTTTCCTGCTTAATATATTGTTGGAGTGGTTTAAAAGAATGGAGTTTATGTTAAAAAAAAGGCACTGAGGTCTTCTTTACACTGTAGTATGTCAATGTCCGGCTCACGCACCTACAATCTTAGGGTAGGTAAAGTGCGCACTTGCTTGTAATCATTACCTAAGACGCTCGGTTCACTCCCGTCCTGCTTCAGTGAGCAAAACGGCGTGTTTACACAAAGCAGGAGCTCGTCAGGCGAGACCGGCCTCCTCTCACAGGGTCACAGCACCGGCAGGACGGGAACATCATGACTTTTTTTTCCCCTCCACAGGAATTCCTTCCTACCCGATTCAACGAGTGCGCTCGGCAGGAGACCAACGCCGGGAATCGTGTGTAGAATTCTACCCTGTTGTTTATGTCTCCCATGGTTTGGGCTGTTTAGAAATAAATCCTGTTTTATACATAGTGTCTGATACCTACAGTAAACATAAGTCACAACATGTTGTATTGTTTACGATCCATCTCCAATAGTCAGTTTTTGTTTTTGATGATGATTTGTTTGGGTTTCTTTAATGGACCACAGTCAAAACAGAGCACCGCAGATCTTTTTTTTTCTTCTTCTTCTTCCTCTTTTTTTTTCATGTCCTTGTCTCCATTAGTGCAGGGTGGATACACAAGTGAATGTTATAGAGCGCAAGATTGGCTTTCAAGGATTTCCCAGTTGTACAAGAGCTGTAATTGTTGCCGTATTCGCTGCATTAACTCGCTGCAAATCCCAAATCTCTGACTCGCCATTTAGGCTTTTCAACAAGTACATTGGATTAAATGTTGAGTGCCGAACTTAATGGTTGCTTAACTTAACTTAATGGTTGAGAGTTTCTTTGCCTTGTCTGTAGAACTCTTAAAATGTGTTTTTTGTTGTTGTTTTTTAGGATGTTTGAATGGGAAAACTGGGGATGTTTGCCCTGTCTATCCTACGAAGATCTGATTTTGTCATGTTTCCTGTGAATTCACAGTATGTAGTGCTGGTGAGAAGGAGAAAAAACAACAATAATAATAATAACAATAAAGTTGATCCATTTGATTTTAGTTTATTGTGAAATAGCAAAAAAAAAAGAATGAAATCCCTGATTTGACATAATACTGCTTAAATAGTTACAAAAACGGAGGCATTTAACACATGGCTACAAAACATCTAGCTGCCGCATTGCTCAATCTCATCTGATTTATGGCTTCTTATCCAGCTTTCTACAGGAAGCTCTTCGTCTTGTGCTTTTCTTATCCCTGCTTTGTTTTGCTCCCCCCCCCCCCCCCGCCCCCCTCGCCTTGCATGTCCTCGATTTCCCCTTCTCGTCTCTGATCTCCGTCCAGCTTCGCGTTTGTTTTCTTCTTTTTTCACGCTCGCGTCACATCACCACGGCCGCGTGCTGCGGAATTCGTGTTTCCGTCTGACCCACTGAGCCGTGCACCGCTTTTCGCCCACCGTCCAAGACCAGCCGTCTCTCTCCGCCTCCGCCGCTCGTTCCTCGTGCCTCGGATCCGGTGCCGTCCCAGTATCCAGTACGCCGCTCGAGTTATTTGGGGCCTGCTGCCTGATAACAACCGGGAGCGGTGGAAGGAACACAGATGAGCCCTGGAGATGTGTACTACAGGGAGAGAGAGAGACAAGATAAAGTAGTTAAGAAAAAAAAAATCATATTGTGAATGAATACAGGCATCTGCACTATTTCTGTAATCAATCACTGTTCAGTAGACTGAAACTCTTACGCCAACCTTTGTGGTGTGTTTGTGTATCGCGGTGCGTCAGCCGTTCCCCCTGCGTCACACACCCTCTCACTGAACACTGGCTTCAACCCTGAGGAAGCACACGCACAACAACTGCTAACAAGTAAATACCTAGGAAATGGAGTGCTCTCTGGACCACACTAGCTCTTCCCACACACACACAAACACACATATACACAGAGCCAAGTTCCCTTGTACTTCAAAAAGGCGTGTTACCTGGAAGCTTCAGCTGTTCCGTCATTAAAAGCCCCAGACCTCTGCTGTTCACATGGCGACTGTAGAGGTTGTTTCTGGCAACCAAACCCTGAGCGCTAAAGGTGATTTGAAATTGGGCACACACATGGAGGAGGAGGAGGAGGGGATGAAGGAATGGGTGCCATAAAAAAATGGGGGAGAGAAATGATGACGGGCGGGAAATAAAAATAAAAAGGAAAGGAACATAATTAGAAACTCAAACTTGTTTACGTCACGAACGTAATCATAAGTGAAGAAAAGGATAAGGAATGCAATGACCGCGTAATGTTCAACTTCAGCTTTATTCTACGTTAATGGACTCCAGTCTTTTTCTCATGAGCTGCAACTTAAGAAAAAATGACGAAGCCGAACATAATTATTTTTTTTGGACTGTTTTTATTGAAGATCGGAGTGCTAAGAGTAAAAGAAGTGGCCACAGGATGAGGACGGGTTTACTAGACATAAACCTCCGTTTCTGGGAGATTTTACACTAACAGTTTTTCTTCCTTGTTTTTTAAGTGAATACAGGAAAATTTTCAAAAACCTATCTACTCCAAGTCACTTCCTTTTCTCGTTCGTTGCCATATTATTATGAAGAGAAAAAAAAAAAGTCTGCAAGTTTCACATCCCTAAAAAGAACAATTCCATCACCTTAAATTAGCCAAATAACAGAAAACAACAAAATCTCTAAAAGGGTTAAAATGCAGCCATCTTCAAGCTTTGTAAAAGTTCTGCGTTAAAAGTTTAAAGGTCAACGGAAGCCGAGCTGAGATCTATTTAGAGAACTGCGGAGACATGAGGCCGAAATGAATGTGGCATTGTGTAAGATGGAAAGCGATTGCGTTGGAGAAGAAAAGGTTGAGAAAACGGTTGAGGGACAGGGCGAGGTCGAAGGAGGGGGAAATCATGGACAAAAATGAGGTTGTCAAAACAGGGACACGAAAGTGGAAGGGAGAAAAAGAGAGAGAGAGAGAGAGAGGGAGGGAAGCTGTTTAGAAAGTAAGTAGAAAATGATTCGCTGCAAGTGCCAAGAGGCGCTGTAAGCAATGAAACACTAATGAGAGGAAATTCCATCTGCTGCTGGGCGAATCAGTGTCGGGCCGGGTTCCAACAGCACCGCGCGGCGTCTCGAGGGGCAACGCTGATACTTTAACAGCTCACCAGAAGTTTGTTACATGACCTTTACATGACGCATGAGTCAACATGACAATAAACGTCAGGAGCGGCGACTCTGCACCCTTCAGGCATTTCCTTTTTAGTTTAGTTCGGTTGCCAACTATTGCAAATATACACTTCCTGGCCAAAAAACAAACAAAAAAAAAAAAACGGTGTCAAATTATTGGGCTGCATCAAGCAAAGAAAACAACTAGGGAGATTTGAAATTACTGGAACTGGGTCAACTGCTTCAACACATTATTAAATCCTGGACGGATGGAGCTAAAACATTAAGAAGGGAAGCGCATGAAGTGATGCGCACACCGTCATGCATGGTGGCCCATCTGAGCTTGGTGATTATTATTAATAATAACGCTCCTCCGACAGTACGTCCAGGTGCAAGGCAAGTCTGTATTAATGTGCTTTAACGAATACGTTCTTGCTGCTATAGTATCAACTTGCACAAAAAAGGGTTATTATTAGTATTATTAACTAAGGCTATTAAGAAAAGGAATAAGGAGATGTTAAATTTATTTAAAGTTTATGGAAGGAGTCTCCAGTGTCAACAGTTGTCAAGATTTCGCACCTTCCAGTCGCATGGTAAAAATTGACAAGCTCAAATTTTTGTTCTTGTTCTTTTTTTTTCTTTTTCTCCCTAATTTAGTGGTGTCCAATTCCTCCCCGTCACTAGGGGGCGCCACATTAAGGCTACTACTACCACTCAGCCGTGAGGGCGAAGGCTATCACGTGTTTCCTCCGAACCACGTGACGCCAGCCGACCGCATCTTTTCTAACTGCTCGCTCACGCGCAGTTGGGGGCGGAGTAACACACTCGCGCTATCCGCTCGCGCGAGCTCACAGACGCCCCTGACTGGCTGTAGAGCCGTGATTAATGTGGGAGCACTAAGTACCCAGCATCCCTCCCCTCTGAGAAAACTCGGCCAATCAGCTCTCTCTAGACCTGCGAGAGGTTACAGCATCACACGCGAATGATAGGGCGAGCGCTTTACCACTGCGCCATTCAGAGGCCACAAGCTCAAATTTTTACCTTAGTCTTAAAAAGTACAACTTTTCCTTCATTAAAAACTTTATTTAAAAATGTTGAATGGTTTTGGTATAAAGATAAATGACACACCACTGAATGTGCTGTTAATAGAAACTAATCGTCACTATTTTCCTTAAAACCGCACCCGTTTTATTTAATGTTTAACCTTTAGTCTTTGAATATCTCCTAGTATTAGTAGGTGTAGAAGAACGGCCATGTGATCATCGTTTTGATTTCGAACGCTGTAGCTCCATTGCATTGTTCGTCTTGCTAAGCAGCCAGGTAGCTGGTTAGTATGCAGTTAGCAAAAATGATCATGAATACAGAGGGAAATAACTTCTTACTGTTTTTAATGCATGTTTCACCCAATCCAGTAATCAACCTGATAATATCAGAAGCTGCTAGTGTTTATAAAGGTCTAAAAAAAATAATAATAAAATAAAATAAATAAACGCAGGAGCTGCGCGTACCTGGTGCGTTTTGTCCTGCAGTTCTCGGCCATGTGCGGAGGAATGTGAGGTTGTGGGCGAGGAGTGTGGCTGGGGGACGAGCCCACGCTCAGGGAGCGGGAGAACGGGGAGGATGCCGCCAGAGGAGGGGACTGAGGAACGGCCGTGGAGCGGACGAACGGCCACGGGAGGGCCTTCTGCTCCTCTCTCACAGCTTCGGGAAAGGTGGAAGACAGAGAGAGTGAGAGAGGTGTGTTGGCAAATCATTATGGATACAGTATGAGAGTCTGACAGTCCACACACATTGAACACTTCTAATTCTAACACAGTGCCGTCATTAATGCTAGGCTACTTCCCGACTTGAGTCGCAGTGAGTAATCTGTACTGTAAATCATTCTGTAATGACAAATCGCGGGCACGTATAAAACACACCGTTTCAGAAAGGGATAACGGGTCATTATGGCTGTGTCAGAATAATACCAGGGTTTATTGGGGGCGCGCTAATTTCTGAAGAACTACTACAGTAATAATTACTCGATGGCACGTATGTATTATTCAATGAGCCAAACTGTTATGTTTAAGTGGCATGTCATTATATTATCACAAGAAAGCAGAATATGTTAAGTTAGTAAGATATTCATGTGAAGATCTTAAGAGAGGAAACGATGATGTAATGCTTTGGTGCTTTTATCACTGAAGGGCAAACCCGTTTTCTGTTTATTTTATATCGGTATTTTACATCAACAGTTCTCAGGACGGCCTGCCATGCACAGTTTAGTGGTTGCTTTAGTGCTCCCACATTACAACCGATTTAACTAATTAACAGCCTTTTCTTAATTGAAATGTGTGTAGCAGAGCAGGGAAGGGTCTATAATGTGCAGGATAGCAGTCCTCCAGGACTATAGAGCCAAGAAGCATGGTTTTAGATTGCAAGATACACATTCCATCTCTACGATTATATAGAAAAATTCATTCATCAAAAGAGGTATTTCTATTTCAGCAAACGGTTCAGTATTGTGTGCAAGTATGTACGCATGTGTGCACTAGCAATTTTGAATCTGGTTAAAGTAGCGTGATAAAATAACTCATAATACCAACCAGACATGTTTGTGAAAAACACAATCACACGTCACATTGTGTCTTGTCATGTCACATCGTATCACGTCACGTCATGACACGGCATGACACGTCACGTCATGTCACGTTATGACACGTCACATCATGTCACGTCATGACACGTCACATCATGTCACGTCATGACACGTCACATCATGTCACGTCATGACACGTCACATCATGTCACGTCATGACACGTCACATCATGTCATGACACCTCACGTCATGGCACGTCACATCATGTCATGACACCTCACGTCATGTCATATCATGGCACGTCACATCATATCATGATACCTCACATCACGTCATGACACGTCGCATCATATCATGATACCTCACATGACGTCACCTCATGACACGTCACATCATATCATGATACCTCACATCAGGTCATGTCATGACACATCACATCATGTCATGACACCTCATGTCATGTCATATCATGACACGTCACATCATATCATGATATCTCGCATGACGTCACCTCATGACACGTCACATCATATCATGATACCTCACATCACGTCACGTCATGACACGTCACATCATGTCATGAGACCTCACGTCATGTCATATCATGACACGTCACATCATGTCATGATGTCACATCATGTCATGACACCTCACGTCATGTCATATCATGTCACGTCATATCATGAAACCTCACATCACGTCACGTCATGACACGTCACATCATATGATACCTCACATCACGTCACGTCATGACACGTCACATCATATCATGATACCTCACATCACGTCACGTCATGACACGTCACATCATGTCATGACACCTCACGTCATGTCATATCATGACACAGCATGGCACGTCACATCATATCATATCATGAAACCTCATATCACGTCACGTCATGACACGTCACATCATATTATGATACCTCACATCACGTCACAACACGTCACATGTCACGTCATGACACCACATCATGTTACGTCATGTCACACCATGACACGTCACATCAGGTCATGCCATATCATGTCACGTCATGACACGAAACGTCACGTCACGACATGACATGACACACTTCTACTTGGTTTAAGCCACTTGTTATCTTTTACGTGTTTGTGTTTTTGTGTCCAATAGGTATGGGGACCAGCCAAGACAATTTTATCACAGTACATAGCTACCGATTTGATTAGTTTAGATTTTATAAATATCCTGATTCAATATAATTTTTTCCTAGATTTACTTACAATTCTTTAAAAATTATTTCAAGAATTCTGCTAATAATTCACTCCCACTACATGGTGCGCTGTGCATGAACAGTTCGCAGTGCATGAACCCTGCAGGATTATAGAGGAACTGCAACATTTTACTACCATTAATGCAAACATAAATAAAAAAATTTTAAAAAAGGAGACAGTGAAGTGATACCACATGAATTGCCACACAAAATAAATCATTAAATATTTTTTCCCACATCTATAAATGTCCTCTTCACGCTATTTTTACATCATTCTATGAGCAATATATATGTACGTATTTAGTGCAGTGTGCGTGAATTTTAGCGAAACTGTTTCTTGCGTTATTTGTATAATTTGTGTACGGCACATTATTTCGTTGGAGCCGCCACATGCTCCATAAAGATTCCATTCTATTCCATTCTATTTTCTGATTAATGCCCGTTCTCTCTCTGTTCACCCGCTGCCACGGGTCATTTTCCTGTCCGTAATATTTGTTTTTCCATATTTCTGCTTAGAATTAAACGAATGAATAATTTAATCCACCATGACTATGAGCCATGACCCATCACCCACGCATTGAATGAAGGTGATAAATAAGTCACATCAGACCTCATAGGCATGTTTTACATTGTACCCTCACCCTCTCTCTCCATTAGCGAATACGGTTTGATCTCTCCCTCTGGCTTTTTTGGAGGAGCTTTTCTCAACTGGGCCGCTGCAAAGAAAAAAAAAACAATCCGGTTAGGAAAAAAAAGAAAAAGTGTGATTGCTTTGCCTGCATCTAAAACACAAAGCCACACAAGACAGTTCATTAATATTTATATGTATATACTGTATATTCATGTCCATGGTTTGTGTGTGTGCATATCCGCAAGCTGTCATTCAGCATTCATGAATATATATACACACACACACACACACACACACAGTAAGCTTTTCTCTTTTTTTCTTTCTTTTCTTTGGGTTTGCTGTGGTTGGGAAGCTGTAGGGGTTTGTGCTTTATGAGTTGGGGATGTTTCCTCGAGGGGGGACAGACTGCATTAGCACAAGCAGAGGTGTGGATGCTGTTTCCTGAGGCGAGCCAGCCAGGATGTCACACTCTCTTTGCAATGCAATATAGCGCGAATTTTTTTTTTTTTTTTAAGAAAAAAAAAAAAGGAAGCAGCAGCAGCAAGGGTGATGTGGGACAGCGGGAGTGTTTACACCAAGATGCCTCAGGTGTGATAAGGTTGGTTTTGCGATGATAAAAGACTGCTAAAGGGGGGAGAAGGGGAGTAGAAAGTGAGCGTTCTTACAAAAATCCGTACATCCCCTGATCCGTCACAGGGGAGGAAGGAGCGCCTGGAAGGTTGACGAAACAAACAGGGAGCCGTCATGACATGAGAACAGTTTCCCCCTGCTGTCCTTATTCTATAATAATAATAATCAGTAGCAATTCACATGTAAACACTTGCAGACTGCAAAATCTTAGATCTTAACAGGTGACCATATTTGAATTTATCTTAAATAAGATGTAGTTATTATAAAACAAATGCACGATTGTTAAGCACATTTTATCTCTTTTGATATCAGGCACCATTAAATTTCAGTTAATTTCTCTATATATAATCACTTGCTACACCGATGCACTTTTTCCCAAGGTAGGAAGTTTCCTCAGTACTCCAGAGCCATGATCAGACCACCTGCTTCATGTCTGAAACCCCGGCCTCCCAGGAACTCCTTAAATGGTCCAGTGTTTCATTTCCATGTGGAAATGGCTTGGAGCGAGGTCAGGACTGGGGGGGGGGGGGGGGGGGTGGGCCTGGCAATAACTCCCAGTTGAGTTCCTGTAACGTGCAACTGGTGTTGGTGAATGATGTGTGTACAGTTCTCAAGTCTTCCATCGTTTTTCCAAGATAATCCGTTCCACTCGCTGAATATTCACGTGAGCTCCAAGCCGCCTCGGCCCGGGTTTGTTATTCACAGACATACGGCCTCCTTTAACACGTTGGCCCATCATGAAGTCTTCTGTAAATGTCAATCGGTTTTATGCCTTCATTCTTCAGAAAGTTTGACTTTCTGAGATATTAATTAGTTGCAGTGGAGCAGAAAGCCTCATTGTCACCTGATTGTTCCTGACTGCGTGAATACTGCTGTAATGCCTGTCACGTAACACCCTGTCGCATGTACAGGCTTGTTCAGGCCTCGTGTCCTTTGTGTAATTTAAAAAAAAAAAAAAAAAATCAAACACAGGTTCCGCTAATCTGGAATTCAATCTTAATGCCACATGCTTTGAGTCGGTCTTCCCATTCCCAACCTCCACTCATACACCCACAAGCGTCCTGTAAATGTCAGAAAACGAGCTGGGCGAGTTTTTTTTTCTTTTTTCCGAGCGTGCTTTGGCGTAATCGGAAACCGCTTTGCCGTAACGCCGGCGTTAGTGGTCCGACCTGGTTGCGTAATCTTAAAGTGTTACGCATATTTACATTATTAAAAATAACGAAACGAAAAAACAAGAGTTTAAACAATAATAAAAATTTAAAAAAGCAGATAAATATTTATCAGCTCGCACAGAACCATTGTGTCTAAACCGGGTCCAAGGTGCAGGCGGTGAATGACTGGAAAGTAAATTTACATCTCATAGCCTTGAGTAAAAACTTTGGCAAGATTTGAATGCCAAATGAATGAATAAATGAAAATAGAAAGGGCGACATATTCCAAAATCCAATTCCAAATCCCCCTCGGGCAGGCACATGCTGGTGTGATCTTACCTGATCTGTTCCTGAAGAAGCTCTCAAACACCACAAAGTTATTCACCTGATGCAGGAAACAAATGAGACAAACAAAAGGACGTTCATCATTGTTGTTTATCAATGTACTATAAGAAAATGTCCAAAAATATAGATGATAAAACTTATAAAGTACAGATCAAAAGTTTGGACACACCTTCTCATTCAAAGAGGTTGAATTTGTATTATGGCAAGAAAAAAGCAGAAAAAAAACGAGTGGCCATCATTACTTTAAGAAATGAAGGTCAGTCAGTCGGAAAAATTGGGAAAACTTTGAAAGTGTCCCCAAGTGCAGTCACAAAAACCATCAAGCGCTACAAAGAAACTGGCTCACATGCGGACCGGCCCAGGAAAGGAAGACCGAGAGTCGCCTCTGCTGCGGAGGATAAGTTCATCCGAGTCACCAGCCTCAGAAATCGCAGGTCAACAGCAGCTCAGATCAGAGAGCAGGTCAATGCCACACAGAGTTCTAGCAGCAGACACGTCTCTAGAACAACTGTTAAGAGGAGACTGTGTGAATCAGGCCTTCATGGTAGAAGATCTGCTAGGAAACCACTGCTAAGGACAGGCAACAAGCAGAAGAGACGCGTTTGGGCTGAAGAACACAATAAAGAACACAAGAAAGAA
>JAAGKR010003363.1:0-75764 GCA_011419295.1 Clarias macrocephalus | reverse complement strand
CCTACTACCTTTTCTAATCTGTGAAGGAGAATACTATGATCAATGGTGTCAAAAGCTGCACTGAGGTCCAGTAGCACAAGTATAGTGACGCAACCCTGATCAGAGGCCCATAGGAGGTTGTTTACTACTTTAACAAGTGCCGTCTCTCTGCTGTGATGAGGCCTAAATCCTGACTGATACAGTTCATTTATGCTATTTCTGTGTAGATGTGAACATAGCTGCTGTGATACTACCTTTTCCAAAATCTTGGAGATAAAGGGGAGGTTTGATATCGGCCTGTAATTAGAAAGCAGACAGGGGTCAAGGTCAGGTTTCTTGATTAGCGGTTTAATAACGGCTAATTTAAAGGATTTGGGGACATACCCACTACTGAGTGAACAGTTAATTACTTTCAACAGGGGTTCTATTATTGCTGGTACTATCTGTTTGAGAAAATGTGTCGGGATAGGATCTAATATACAGGTTGATGAGTGAAATTAGTTCCCTCGCTTCAAGGGGAGTAAAGTATTCTAAGTTCCGATGTGATATGGTTAGTTTAGCATCTTTAGTTTAGAATTATTTAAATTGTCTGGTTTCAAAGCCTGAATTTTTTGCCTAATATTTATGATTTTGTTATTGAAAAAATTCATGAAATCCTCACTACTGCATGATGTTGTTGTGGAGATTTCTGCAGTAGTCTTGTTTTTAGTTAATTTAGCTATGGTATTAAATAGAAATCTTGGGTTGTCTTTGTTATTTTCTATAAGAGTGGAGAGATACGTTGATCTAGCATCGCTGAGAGCGTTTTTATAGTTCAGGATGCTCTCCTTCCAAGCTATTTTGAATACAAACAATTTAGTTTGGCCCCATTTACGTTAAAATTTTCGAGCGGTTTGTTTTAAAGCACATGTGTGGTCATTATACCAAGGAGCGAGTTTCTTATCTCTAATCATTTTCCTTTTAACTGGAGCTACATTATCTAAGCTATAACAAAGTGCTGACTCTAGATATTCATTCGCCTGTTCGAGTTCTGTGAAGTCAGATGGCGATCCAATCAAAGTTGATAACTCTGGAGGATTATTGATAAAGCTCTGTGTGGTATTTGATGTAAATGTACGTTTAAGGCGGTAGCGCGGTGCTGTGCATACATTATTACTATGACACGCTTTAATCGAGACAAGATAGTGATCTGAGATAACTTCAGACTGTGGAATTGTGGTTATATTTCCTATACTTAATCCGAAGGATAATATTAAATCTAAAGTGTGACCTGCTTTATGAGTGGGTCCTACTACGCATTGATTTACTCCTACTGAGTCGAGTATGGACAAGAATGCTGTTCTCAGAGGGTCTTCTGGATTCTCAAAATGAATATTAAAGTCTCCAGCAGTTAACGCTTTCTCTACAGAAACAACAAGGTTTGAGAGGAAATCTGCAAATTCGCAGAGAAACTCCGAGTACGGCCCTGGGGGTCTGTAAATGATGATTAGCGGGATCGACTGAGCTGACTTTATGTTACTATAGAGAACTTCAAATGCATTAAATTTAAAACTGTGTTTTTGTACGAGAAAAAGATTATCGTTATAAATAACTGCGACTCCTCCTCCTCTACCAGTTGGCCGAGGCTGGTGTATGTAGCTGTATCCAGGAGGACTAGCTTCATTTAGAGCTACATACTCGTCCTGTTTAATCCAGGTTTCTGTTAAACATAATATATCAAACTCCTGATCTGTGATAGTTTTATTAACAATAACTGCTTTAGATGCGAGAGATCTAATATTTAACAGTCCTAGCTTCAAATCAGAGGTGCCGGCTGCGCATTCAGTGTGATGTGAGTTTGTGGTATCTATGTTAATTAAATTATTAAAACAGACTTTCTGAGTCTTTCTAAATGTATGTTTATGTTTAGCTCGGGGAAGAGACACAGTCTCAATATGATGACCCCTGAGTGACGACTTTATGCAGCTAGCAGACGGTTGGTTTAGCCTGTCTGTCTGCTCCCTGGCCTGGGCTCTGGATTGTCACCAATTACCTAGGCCTCTTCTGAGACTATGTGCTATACTGCAAGAAATGAGAGCAGCACCTTCCCGAGTGGGATGGACACCGTCCCATCCTAACAGGCCAGTTTTCCCCTTAAAGGTCTTCCAGTTGTCTATGAAGCCCACATTGTTTTCGGAGCACCACCTGGACATCCAGCGGTTCAGCGACCATAACCTGCTGTAAGCTATGTCGCCACGTCTCATTGGGATGGGACCAGAGCAAACTACTTCTTCTGACATCGCCTTCGCTATTTTAAACACCTCTGTAAAGTTACTCTTGCTAACCTTTGACTGACGAAGGCGTATATCATTAGCTCCAGCATGTACCACTATATTAGAGAACCTATGCTGACCTAGAGCCCTAAGATTACCTGCTATGTCCGGTGCTCTGGCTCCCGGGATACACCTGACCACTGCCGCTGGCGCCCCTAAAGGCCTGGCTAATTTCACGTGCCTCAGTATGGAGTCTCCTATAACCGGAGCTCTTTCAGGTTTCTCAGCGGGTGCATCACTGAGGAGAGCGAACCTGTTGGACACGTGAAGCGCAGAAGAGGTGTGCTCCGGTGGGCTAGCCTTAGCGTTAGCTTTGGCTGAACGAGTATGCCGCCGAGTCGTCACCCACTCGCCCCGCTGTGAGGGCTCTACTGCCGGAGTCGGGGGCTGGTTATCTCCGCCTGCGGCACCCAGACCCTAACCCTCTCTAAAGTCTGGATGCGGTAGTTTTTGCTATGGCAAACCAAATGGTTCTAACAAATCTTCAATTAAATAGCTGGCATCAGAGCAGAGTGGCATGATTGACCTGGCACAAATGGAATCAACTTGTCTTTTTGAAAAATCACTTATTATCACTTGATATCTGAAGTAACAATTACCAGTGATAACATTGAGGTCTTATTTATAACTACATACCAAACAGTGATTTAGATAATCTACCATGTCATTATAACACGCTAAAAGTTAACAATTTATTTCTTTTATTTTATTTATTTATTTTTTTAAAGATAAAATCTCCATATACTGAAACTATCCCACCAATGGTGAAACCAGATGAATAGATTTTCTGGATTACCCTCTTTTAGTTCTGAGTAGCTCATCTGTCTCCCGTATAAGCCCATGAGTCTATCTACAACACAACTATCCCACCATACACATAAATTAGTAACATTTTTGGAACAAGAAATTGAAAAATAACTAGAATGATCAAAAATGTTCTGTGATTTTCTGAAGCTCTTATTCCGTGAACGATATCAATAACCCATTTATGGTTGATGTGAAAAGACCATATAAATGTACCCGTGCAAACTTTATATGTGTGTGTATGTGTTATTGACCTTCGAGCACACCCTTCATAACTAAAGCATACAGTACATATTGTGCAACCTGTAAAATCTGTGCAACCTGTAAAACAGAGCCTAAAATTATTACAAAATTATATCTGAAATTATATCTTTAACCATGCAACAGAGTGGCTTTGTGGTAAGCGTCGCCGTCTAGCATTTTTAAGATTTAGGGTTTCTCACTTCCAGTCTGTGTACATGGCGTTTGCATGTTCTCCTCAGGTTTTCTGTATGTACTGGTCACAGGACAGCTAGTATATATAAAAGCACTTATTTTTTTCAATTAAATAAGTAGACCAGAGCTGTTGGGAATATAAAAAGGCTGATGTAATTTAAATGTAAATCTCTGGATTAATACATTTTGTAAATGAGCTTGATCATATGGAGCTGCATCAAATCTCAGAGTATGAATGCAACATGTGTTCCACAGACATGACAAATTCTGGGTTTTATGCAGTACATATAATCTGAAGTATGAACGGCTACTTTCAGTACTTTGTGACACTTTAACCAAGACAAAAACGCAATATGATCATAAACTTTGTACAACCTCAATAAAAGTCTTGAGCAAACCCTTTTGCTTTTGTTCTATACATTAAGTAGATTAGATTTGAAAACAACTGGATTATTCCAGTAACACACCCAGTATAGACTCTCAGTAAGAATTTTACTTGATTTAATTAACTTATATTTTTTCTTTTCATTATTATTGTCTGCAGTCGGTGTCTTTATTTAACTATACTGCGAAAAGATGATGGTTTAGAGAAACTACTGTACATATACTGTGTATATTTACAGTCATTTGTAAAAGTTATGTTCTTGTGTAAAAATATAATAAAAATCATCTGTCTTAAAATTAGGCAAATATGACCTCAGACAAACAGCAACAATATAACTTTAAGCTTTTTTAAATCATCTGAGGTGATGATTTGGGCTTTTTTTTTTTTTTGCAGCTTCAGGACCTGGGGACCGTGCATTCATTCCTCCTCTGTATTCTAGAGGATGTGAAGCCATCAGTAAGACAGTCAGACCGATGTTGGGTCGGGCAACAGGACAAGGAGACAAGGCACTCCAGTAAATGGCTGAAAGATTAAAGAATAAAGGTTTTGAAATATTTTAGTCAAAGTCATCCTCAACCCAGTTGAACTCCTGTGGCAGGACGTTAAGAGAGCTGTGCATAAGTGAAGTAGAATGGGTCGAAATTATTTCATAATGACGTAAGAGACCGATAGTCATACAGGAAGCCTGACTGAAGTTTCAACTTATTGCTCCTGAATGTGAATCCACAAGCCATTGTATCATGGTGTGTGACTTAAGTTTGACTGACTTTGACATGGGCCAAATTTGGATGGCTATCCGATTGGAGCAACTCCAAAACCGCAGCTCCAAAACAGGAAGCATTGAAAAGGAAGGAAAACAGATGAACTGGCAACTGCGTCATGGGTGGCCAAGGCCCACTGATGTACATGGGGAGTGAAGGCTGGCCGGTTGAATTGAATTGATTGAATTGAATTGAATTGATTGATTGAATAGAAGAACTACTGTAGCTCAAAATGATGAAAAGGTTAATGCTGGTTCCCATAAAGAGGTGCCTGCATCGTTATTTTTGTGGCAAAAGGGGAGACCTACTCAATATTAGGTGTTTATAATGTTATGTCGTTAAGTATGTCATAAGGACATCCTCAAGTGAGTTTGGCCAATGGCATGAATGATCATTTCAATTGTATATACTTGCTTTCTTTGTCTTGTGATACTCGTGCATCCTTTGTCAACCTACACCTCGAGTTACCTGGAGGTTGTGGCCCTCAAGTCCTCTGGGGATATGCTGTGGTGTCCTGCTTTTGGCTGGTACCTCTGTCAATCATGATTCACAGACTTGTTCTGGCACATGCCATGGGTGCTTGTAAATTTAACCCATGTATTAAAAACATTTAAACTGACAGAAGTGAGAGAGAGAGAGAGAGAGAGAGAGAGAGAGAGAGAAATTAAGCACTGTTCTTTAACAGCAAAACATATTTCTTTCATCTGATTTGTTTATAGCCAAAAAAAATTATGTGATTTAAGTTAGATAGTTAAACTATAGTGAGATTAGAACAACAATGAAAAAAGAAAATGTTATGGATATAATTCTTTTTTGTCACTAATGACAAACTCAACCATGCACTAGCCCCGCCCATGTACAGGGGAGGAGTTTCATTATAAGGTCAGGTATAAAAGTAAATAACTGTAGAGATGAGGGATAGAATACTTTACAGAGCTATTCAAAAGAGGAAAAACTAAGCCATGAAAACCAATTAGTAATTACAAAAACGTTACAGAACAAATCAAAATCCTGATGAGCTGAACCTCGTATATACTAAGGTAAGACACAATGCTTTCTTTTAAGAGGTGAAAATCAGTAAAGAGTAGCTTGCTGATTTGGTTCTTGTATGTTGCTCTTTATGCTTTCATCTTTAAATTATTTAGGTTTCATTCTACACATAGTTACCAAATCAGACTCGCCATCTTGATACATTCATTAATTCTAAATTTAGGGTGTTTCCTCTCAAAAATATGTAATCTTCCGTCCGTGTCATTATGTTTTTTTTTTATAGCAAGATGAATAAAACTGATCTGCATTCAAAGAGAATAAAAATGATGATCATAAATCTTTCAATGTGTTTGTATTTGAAATGCAAGTTGTTGAGCACCTTTTTAGCTTCCTTCCTAAATTTCTTCTCTTCCACCAGTTTGTAAAGTCTTGACAGAGAGAGATGTCTATTTAAACATCACTTAGCTTTTTAAAATGACTGTGTACATGAGTCACAGACTGAACCGAGCCTTATCAGCTGAGCAAAAATGTACTAATGGATCTCGTGATGCATATTCCACCTGACACACCGGTGAATTATGTGTTGGCACATGTGATGATGTACTGTACATACATATGGAAAATTACTTTGACGAGGTTGAAAAATGTTCTACTCAGAGGGAAGGCTGCACAGTGAAATCAAGTCTAAGCAAAAATATATAGATTGCTGTTTAAAGTATAACGTGAGAATAAAGTTAAACAGTTTTGTTTGTGACTGTATATATTAGTGATGGGAAGTTTGGATCATTTCAATGACTCATCAAAATTAACAAATCTTTTTTTTTTTTTTTTGAGTTATTTAGTTCATTTCGTTCTTCTGATCAGAAATTAAATTAAATGTTACACTTTCAATAAACAGACCCCCAACATAAACAGACCACATACACACGTTTTGGCTATAGTTCCAGTAATGAAAATATTGCAGTCCGGCTAAGGCACATATTATGATAAACAGAATGAGCAGCTCACCATCATATTTTCTAGTCCTAATCGTTCGTTCTTTTATCACATGACTCTCATAAACGCTATGCAGTGCATTACACAGGAAACAGAATTGAATGATTCTTCTAAAGAGTCTTCTAGTCCAAGTCATTTGTTCATTTTAATCTATGGCACTGCATAGCATCTATGGGAGTCACGTGACAATAGAATGAATGATTCGGACTAGAAGACTCAAAGGCAACTACTCATTTCTATAACCTACGGAGGTTTTGCGATGCTTTGCGTATACGCGCCCAGTAGAAAATGAGCAAATCACTCTCTAAGACTACTCGTTCTACTGAGTCACTTTAAAGACTCATTCAAAAAGAATGAATAGTTCTTGAACGACCCATCACTAGTATATATCACTTGATCCCCAGGCGCTGACTGTTATGTCTTTCTTGAACAGAACGCTATATTACAGCAATCAATGGGGAACTTTGTCTCCAAACGTAAACGGGTGGATCTAAATGGCGTGCCTCAAGGTCCCTTTTCTGTTAGTGGAGATGTTGCACAACATAACCCATGTCAGGAAGAGGGTTCGGTTGGAGGATTTGGGACTTGCAGAGCTGGTAGTGAAATTAACCTCAGCATGGAATGGGAAACCCCCAGACACCAGAATTCCAGGCCATCCGTTTACAGCACCATGGACGCAGTACCTCATCTCGAGTTTTATACCAACTCTGTCGGTCATCAACGACGTAGCAGGCCATCGCTGGAGAGTCTCCGCAAGGTTTCTGAAGTAAGTAAACTTTTACCTACTTCATTCAGTTTATCTAATCTGATTGACCTGACGCTTAAGATCCACTGAGATGTACTGTACAGAGTCTTAGGACTGGTGGCATCGTGGTGTAGTGGTTAGCACTGTGGTCTCATACCTCCAGTGTTGGTGCAGAGTTTGCATGTTCTCCCCACGAATAGTGCCTTTCCTCCAGATACACTGCTTTTTCCCTATAGTCCAAAGTCATGCATGAGTGCGTTAGTTGTGCTCTGTGATGGATTGACACCCCATCCAGGATGTGCCCTGCCTTATGCCCCAAGTCCCGTGGAACAGGCTTTAGGCCTCCAATGGCCCTGTACAGGATAAGCGGTATAGTGAATGAGTAAGAGTGAGAATCTGAGAACTACCCTCTTAGATGGGAAAAAGGTTCAAACCATAAAGAGCTAAAAAGTTCTCTGAATTGTTCCTAAACGGCTTCAAGTAGAAGTTAAGGGTTCGTAACTATCAAAAGGATATAGCAGTTATTTTTATATGGGTTACACTGAAAAAATCTATGTAAGATCATATGACATTCTCTATTTATTAATTCAAGCAGCCATCACTAGCTAATGGTTGGCTGGAATGACCGACAGCCTCACACCAGCAGTCATTGCTCTAATGTTGCTGAGGACCACAACCTTCTGGAAAACTACAGCCGCACACATACTTACATGCCCATTATAAATGCTAATCGTTTACAGTTTATGTCTTTGTACTATGGAGGGAAACCAGAATACCTGGAGGAACCTCACCAAGCATCAAACTCTACACACAGATCAAAGGCGAGCTTCAAATCCCCAACCCTGGAGGTGCGAGTCAAAAGTGATAACTACCAAGCCGACATGTTTAATACTTAACTTCGGCGCATTTGCTAAAAATCCAACAAATTAGAGTATAGTCACATTAAATATGTTTCATTTAATGCGATATATTTACATGTTTGTTACAGGATTATGAATTAAGTAGTAATATGGGCGACTTGAAAACAGAATCAGGGATCCACGAGGGAGAAGAGAAGCAGCAGAACAGCAGTACCAAAAGGAAGACCACCCAACCAGTCCGCTTTGGCTGGGTCACAGGTGTCATGGTGAGGGTGTGGCAGACGTGATGACATCATTTGGAGTGTAAAAAGAGCCATTGATTTATTGCCTTTTTGTCTTTTGCAGATTCGATGTATGCTGAATATTTGGGGAGTAATTCTGTTCCTGAGACTGCCTTGGATTACAGCTCAGGCGGGAATCCGTAAGACACAATAAAGTGTTTTGCTGTAGATGAGAGAGTAATGAATTTGGAAGGTTTCTTATTTAGTGCAGTGCTCCTCAAAAGGGTTTATTGTTCCTGCAGTTTGCACTTGGGTTATCATCCTCCTGTCTGTAACGGTAACCTCAATAACTTCGTTATCAGTGTCGGCTATTGCCACCAATGGAAGAGTCTCCTCTGGTGAGTAGTAAAGCCAATATAAGATTCCCAACTAAACTGTTCCAGGTTTTGACTTGATCCTGTCCTTTATAGGTGGTGCCTACTTTATGATTTCACGTACTTTGGGTCCTGAATTGGGAGGTCCAATTGGTATGGTATTCTCTTTTGCCAACGCTCTTGGCTGTGCGCTCAACACTGTGGGATTTGCAGAGACTGTCCGAGATCTTCTTATTGTAAGGTTTTTTTTTAAATATAATATCAATGATACATCAATTTTCCATTGTCATTATTGCTAAGTTATGCTGCCGTCTTATCCAGTGATAGTCTAAAGCTAAACAGAAATTGTTAATTAACCCAAGACTTTGATCATCTACTGTGTTCTTCATATGTGGCATTTATGTTCTGTTTTTTATAACACAGCAATATAATGCTGTCATGGTGGATGCAATCAATGATGTTCGCATAGTAGGTGCAATCACAGTCACTTGTCTTTTGCTGATCTCCTTGGCTGGAATGGAATGGGAATCAAAGGTGAATATTTCTCGTCAAATCATCAATTTTAACCTTAACTTATATTTATTGATGTTGACTTTATGTTGTATGATCGGATAATTTCTCCACATCTTGCAGACGCAGATTTTATTCTTCCTTGTGCTGATGGTGACGTTCATTAACTATTTAGTCGGGACTTTGATCCCAGCCACTCCAGAGAAGCAGTCCATGGGCTTCTTTAACTACAGATGTGGGTATCTAGAATTATAAGATCTCTCATGAGAGTTCAATCAAGCGGCCTAAACACAATGGTATTTTTTGTTCCTTGGGAGTTTTACTTATTATTTATTCTACCTTTCAGATGAGGTCTTTGCAGACAACATATTTCCAAAGTGGAGAGGCTCACAAGGTTTCTTCCAGATGTTTGCCATCTTTTTCCCTTCTGCAATTGGCATTTTGTCTGGAGCCAATATTTCTGGAGATCTAAAAGTGACCGCACACACTTTAAACAACACTTTAAAGCAGTGTCTAGAGCTGGACTGGGGTAAATATGTTACTAACATGTACTCATGGTGTGTTTGTTTTGCAGGATCCTGAGACTGCTATCCCCAAAGGAACACTAATGGCCATTTTTTGGACAACCATAAGCTATTTAGTAATCACCGCAACCGTGGGTGAGTGTTTAGAGAATAGACTCATGAATTACAACTTTAAATTTTTTCTCTTACTTTCATTTTGGATTTCATCCTCTTAGGTGCATGTGTGGTTCGTGATGCTTCCGGAAACCTGAATGACAGTTTGACACTGAATTTCTCAGATCCATGTGAGGGTTTAGGATGCAAACTAGGTTGGAACTTTACTATGTGTGAGCAGAGCCAGTCCTGCTCTTATGGCCTGGCCAACAACTTTCAGGTATTGCTTTTCTGTAAACATCACGTCACTACATGTACTACTTACTTATCTACTTATGAATCAGTCAATCAGACTAAATGTGTGTGTATATTTGTGTGGAAAATTGATGTATACCAGTTTAAATGGTAGAAACTACACATGTTCTCTTGTCAAATACAAAACCTAAACCTACACATGATCATTATGTTATTGAATTATGTACTGTACATATATAACTTCTATTTCATATTAAGAATTTAGAACATACTTCATTTATCTTCATTGTGAGACAAGGTAAGATTATTAATGAGAGACTAAGGGAAGGGGTTTTAAGTGTTTTTTTAACAGCAGTGTTTTTTTTTTAAGGACCTGTTGCTCATGCCATACAGGACATCCTTTCATACACATATTTGGGAGGAAAAGAAGTGTGTCAGAGAGTAATGCTAAAATGCAGAGCTTATATACAGGGGTTGGAAAATGAAACTGAAACACTGGCCAATATAGTGTTGGAAGTCTTATGGCTAAATTTGACCAGCCTGGTGGCCAAACTTCATGATGGCACATTCCGCCAGTAAGAGCAGAGTGTGAAGGTTTAATTAGCAGAGTAATAGCACAGTTTTGCTTAAAATATTGCAATGCACACAACATTATGGGTGACGTATCAGAGTTCAAAAGAGGACAAACTGTTGGTGTGCGTCTTGCTGGCGCATCTGTGACCAAGGCAGCAAGTCTTTGTGATGTATCAAGAGCCGCGGTATCCAGGGTAATGTCAGCATACCACCAAGAAGAACCAACCACATCCAACAGGAGTAACTGTGGACACAAGAGGAAGCTGTCTGAAAGGGACATCCGGGTACTAACCCGGATTGTAACCAAAAAACATAAAGCCACAGCTGCCCAACTCACTGCAGAATTAAATGTGCACCTCAACTCTCCTGTTTCCACCAAAACTGTTCGTCAGGAGCTCCACAGGGTCAATGTACTCGGCCGGGCTGCTATAGTCAAACCTTTGGTCACTTGTGCCAATGCCGAACATCGGTTTCAATGGTGCCAGCAGCGAAAATCTTGGGCTGTGGACAATGTGAAACATGTATTGTTCTCTGATGAGTCCACCTTCACTGTCTTCCCACATCCGGGAGAGTTACGGTGTGGAGAAGCCCCAAAGAAGCACCCAGACTGTAGCATGCCCAGAGTGAAGCATGGGGGTGGATCAGTAATGGTTTGGGCTGCAATATCATGGCATTCCCCAGGCCCAATACTTGTGCTAGATGAGCGCGTCACTGCCAAGAACTACCAAACCATTCTGGAGGACCACATGCACCCAATGGTTCAAACATTGTATCCTGAAGGTGGTGCCGTGTATCAGGATGATAATGCACCAATACACACAGCAAGATTGATGACAGAGTGGTTTGATGAACATGAAAGTGAAGTTGAACATCTCCCATGGCCTGCACAGTCACCATATCTAAATATTATTGAGCCACTTTGGGGTGTTTTGGAGGAGCGAGTCAGGAAACGTTTTCCTCCACTAGCATTACGTAGTGACCTCTGGCCACAGGACTTGTATCTCTCATTCCCAAGACGATCTGATGCTGTATCAGCCGCAAAACGAGGCCCTACACCATACTGATGAATTATTGCGGCCTAAAACTAGACGTTTCAGTTCAGCCCAACCCCCATATATAATTAGAATTTACCGTAGGTTCACACATTGTTCATGCTTGTAATTGTTTTTTTTTTGTTTGTTTTTTTTTCATATACATTAAGGTTCTCAGTATGGTGTCTGGTTTCGGCCCTCTCATCACAGCTGGCATCTTTGCAGCCACTTTATCATCAGCTCTTGCCTTCCAGGTCTCTGCTCCTAAAGTCTTCCAAGTAAGATACACTACCAGCCTCTTATCACCACCAAAATGATGTATCACGTTAAAAATGATTGCACATACTCATCTGTTTTATTATTAGTGTCTCTGCAGGGACAACATATACCCATACATAGGCTTTTTTGCAAAGGGTTATGGGAAAAATAATGAGCCACTGCGTGCATACATTCTGACCTACTTCATTGCTTTGGCCTTCATCCTGATTGGTAAGTTTAAAGTTGGAGGTGTAGCTTACTTTTCAGAGGTATACTATACTGTATTAACATGTGTTTGGACAAACTTTCAAACTGTGATTGTTTCTTTAAAAATCATTCATCTAAAAATTATTAGTTTGTAATTTATTGTTAGAATTTGACTGTACATGGGTAATCAGCTTTGATTCAGCTATATATAGATATATACTGTATATACAAACAATACATTCTATACATCATTTGAATATGGGTCGCAGGTCAGTGCTTGTAATTATTAATTTTTTTATCATACAGTGTACACTTAAGGTGCTCAGTATGGTGTCTGTTCTTACTTGCCCATTTTTTTAAATCAATCACACAACATTGTTTATTCATTCCTTAACTTTTCCATTTTCTATCCACTTTCATGGCCTTTTCAGGAGAGTTGAACACCATCGCTCCTCTCATCTCGAATTTCTTTCTGTGCTCCTACGCTCTCATCAATTTCAGCTGCTTCCATGCTTCCATCACAAACTCACCAGGTGAGGATGCACCTCGGACTCCTCTCAATGCTATGTAAAACGTGTTATGTTGTTATGTAAAATTATATCATGCTGCAATGTTATAAAGTACAGTGCAAAAATCTGTGCACATGCAAATCAATGCTGTAGAGAACTATAATGCCCAGTGAACAGTAATTAATTAATCAATGTCAATATTTGGTGTGGGTTTCCTCCGGGTACTCCGGTTTCCTCCCACAGTACACAGACATGTAGGTCAGGTTAATTGTCGTTCCCAAATTGGCCGTAGTGTGTGAATGAGTGTGTGTGTGTGTGTGTGTGTGTGTGTGTGTGTGTGTGTGTCCTGTGATGGATTGGCACCCTCTCCAGGGTGTACCCCGCCTTGTGCCCTAAGTCTCCTGGCATAGGCTCCAGGCCCTCTCGTGACCCTGAATACAGGATTAAGCGGTATAGATAATAAGTGAGTGAGTATTTGGTGCAATGGCGGCACAGTGGCTTAGTGGTTTGATTCCTGCCTTGGGGTCCAAAGACATGCAGATTAGATGAATGTGTTCCTAAATTGCCTATAGACTGTGTGTGTGTGTGTCATGTGATGGATTGGCACTCTGTAACCATCATTGTGCCCTAAGTCTCCTGGGATACGCTCCAGTGACACTGTAAACAGGATAAAGCAGTATAGACAGAGAGTGAGTATTTGCTGCGACAATACCTTAGTGCAAGGTACAACTCGTGCAGTTTTATAAGGAAACTAGCTACTAAGTTTTACTAAGCATCATGCAGAACCAACCACAGTTATCCTGAGGATGGATGTTGGCTGCTGCACCTGCTTCTTATTTGCATGCAAGCCCCAGCAACTGGTGGTGGCTTATATAATATGCTGATATCCTTTCTGGCATACGCATATTTGACCGTATAGGTGTGTGTGTGTATTTATGTTTTATATTAGTGGACTCATTCTAACATGTTCTTGAAGGGATGTGTGGCTCAATGGTAGGTTTCTTGCCTGCAATGCAGAAGGCCTGGGTTCAATCCCAGCCACTGGATGCAGTGCCGGTCACAAGCCCGGATAAAATGGAAGGGTTGTGTCAGGAAGGGCATCCAGTGAAAAACATGTGCCAAGGATGGTTATAATGATATTGCATCATTATAATGATTACATAATTATATATTTGCCACACGGTTGTTGTGATACTGGAGAAAGAGTATAGTTATTTAAAAGCTATAATGACTTGTTTCATTGTGTAACCATATTGTCACTGCCACTTGCAGGATGGAGGCCATCTTTTAAATACTACAGTCGCTGGATTTCCTTGTTTGGGGCTGTAATCTCTGTGGTGCTGATGTTCCTGCTCACCTGGTGGGCTGCTCTTATTGCTTTCGGGATCATCTTCTTTTTATTAGGTTATGTTATGTACAAGAAGCCAAGTGAGTAACTCGTTTCAGTTCTTTTGGAGTCTAGATCAAAGGAATATCCATGAAACAAAAAGGCATTTAAAGGAGATATTCGTGTACTGTAATAGTCATGCATTTCTTTCAGAGGTTAATTGGGGCTCGTCTGTCCAGGCTGGCACTTACAACATGGCTCTGTCCTATTCGGCCTCTCTTGCAACTGTAGATGATCATGTCAAGAATTTCAGGTAAGAGTGATGCAATGGTTGCCTTTGATGGGATTTCTAAGAGGTAACATTAGCTGTGCTCTTAATTTTGGGTTGAACAGTGGGGGGTTGAGATCTCCCCCCATGTACAGGGTGTCTGAGGACATGAGACATAACAGAACAGTGCCTGCTCTGCTAATTACATTGAAACGAGAAAGCCAACCAGTTTCTTTTAAAAGTTATTATTTTATTGTGATTTTATTTAATCACTTACAATATTATATTCGTGGGGTTTTGATTATTGAGGAAGGGGTTATGACGCCTCATTCCGGTGTAAATTACATTCTAACACCATATCAAAGGGACCATATAACTTAGAAGAAGCAAATGATTGCTGATTGATGGCTGTTAATTAAGAAGTGTCAAATATGAGCCAATTAAGCTACTAAATTTGGGAGAAAAATCTGGAGAAAAAAAAAGTAAAAAATAGTTAAATCTTAAAGATTTGTAAAAAAAATTCCTTTATTGTGTTATACATTTTTTAAATGTTATTTCTCTTTATCTTTCCTTCAGACCTCAGTGTTTGGTTTTAACTGGTCCTCCAAACTTGCGTCCAGGTCTGGTTGACTTTGTTGGCTCTTTCACAAAGAACGTCAGTTTGATGATCTGTGGAAACATTCTCATGGTGAGATTGAAGCCTCTCCTCTGGTTTTAAATAATGGATTTACCCAAAGCCATCTGTGGCCAGGATCCAAGGCAACACAAAATAAAACTGGGTCTCTGGGTAGACATATACTGTATATATATATGTACTTGATGGGTTTCCTCCCCCAGTCCAAAGACATGCAGATTAAGCTTATTGGTGTTCCCAAACTGCCTGTTAGTGTGTGAATGTGTGCATATGAACGTTGACCACGTCCTACCACAGTGGTACAAAATAAGAATAAAAATACCATAGAGGTTTCTAGGTGGATGGAGATGGAAATTGCCTGTAGTGTTCAAGTGAATGTTTGTGTATGTACTGTATGTGTGCCCTGCGAAGGATTGGCACCCCATCCAGGGTGCCCTAAGTCTCCTGGGATAGGCTTGAGGCCCTTCGCGACCATGTACACAGAATAATGCGGTATAGACGGTAAGTATTTGTTTGTTTTTGTCTGCAGGATGAGAATAATTCTGTCAAATCCCAACCCAGTATGGACAGATTAGTAAAATGGCTGAACAGTAGGAAGGTCCGTGCATTCTACACTCCTTTAAAGGGAAATAGTTTGAGAGAGGGAACTCAGCATCTCTTGCAGGTAAGCCAACTTTACCAATACATTTTTTTTTATGGCTATTTTTTATTCCAATTTTGAATATCCCTTTAAAGGCATCTGGTTTGGGAAAACTCAAGCCTAACATACTGGTCATGGGATTCAAGAATAATTGGAAGGAGTGCAGTCCTTATCACTTAGAAGATTATGTGAACACCATATAGTAAGTAAAAACAGCATGTATAATCCCAACCCAACTTTTATAACAATAATAGAATAAAAGTTGTAGCATTTGATGTAAAACGCATCAAAAATGTGTTTTACGTTTTCTTTCCAGTGATACATTTGATTCTAACTATGGCGTGTGCATTCTGAGAATGATGGATGGACTTGATATTGAAGAAGAGTTAGAGTCTGAAGGTAACTATAAGTCTATTTCTGTTTTTTTTTGTTTGTTTGTTCTTGTTTTTGACTAGATTAGTGAACAGATGGCATGATGGCTTAATTGTTTGCACTGTCGACTTGCACATACTGGATCTAGGTTTGATTCCCAGCCAGGTTCGAATTCCACCTCTGTGTGCATGAAGTTTGCATGTCCAAAGACATGCAGGTTATTAATTGGTGTTCCCAAATTGCCTGTAGTGAGTCCTGTAATGGATTAGCACCCTGACCAAGGTGTAGCCCACCTGCCCTAAGTGTCCTGGGATAGAATCCTACTCCTAGGAATGACGACTCTGTTTATCTTATAGAAAACCAAGCATTTGAGGCCGAAGAGAACATCGACTCAGATCAGAGTCAGAACTCAGACAAAGAATCAGGTAAACCAGGTTTTACACAGTGCACTGATCAGCCAAACAGCAAAATGCAAAACCCAAACATAAAGCCCAATATTCTGTAGGTTCACCTGGGTTTACCCTCTGATACCCTTCTATTGTGGCCAATATACTTTTTTTTCAGCAATTTGTGCCGCATTGGCTTTTGTCTGGGCTGGCCTTTGGTCCCCACGGGCATAGATGAGCCTTGGTTGCCCATGATCTTGTCACTAGTTTACTGGTATATAATATGAATATGAATAAATATATATGAATATAATAATGGATATCATTATTGGTGGTGTTGTTGCTGTTATGGCTGATTGGTGTACATGTTTCACTTCAATTTTTTATGAATTTCATGACATGAAAAATGTCATCATCCTCTCATAATTCTGCTTACACATTTCTCTTTGCTTTGCCCCAGGTAACAAAAATAAAAAATCAAACCACGTGATCAACAACGACATTAAAACAGTTTTTCAGAGTAAACAGGGACATAAGACCATAGATGTGTACTGGATCTCTGATGATGGAGGTAAGTTATTATTGATAAATTAAACAACAAAACATTAAATGTAGCAACAGGAATAATCCTTTTTTTGAAGAGCAGTAAAATATTAACTGGCCATGTGACCTCGCACCTCTGTGGTCGGGGCTTCGAGTCCCGACTTCGGGTTTTGTTTGAGTAGAGTTTGCATGTTCTCCCCATGCTTGGTGTGTTTCCTCTTAGTATTTGGTTTTTCTCCCAGAGAAAATTAATCAGCATTTCCAAATTGCCTGTAGTGTGTGAGCTTATGCAATATGACGGATTGGCACCCAGTCCATGGTGTACTCTACTTGTGCACCGAGTTCCCTTGAATGGGCTCCAGGCTACCCATGACCCTGAATAGGATAGGCAGTGTAGCGAATGAGCGAGAAAGTGAATGAAATCTTTTTTGGTATTTGCCAGATTGTTATGCAGCGATTGGTTATAAATATATTTATCCATGACTTTTTACTCAGGTCTGACTCTGTTGGTGCCATATCTGTTAACTAGAAGGAAGCGCTGGAGGAAAAGTAAAGTTCGTGTTTTTGTCATAGGGCAGCTGCACACCATGGAGCATGAGCGCAAAGAGTATATTTTTGTTTATTATGAATTATTCACTTATTGTCATAGAACGATTTGTAAGAAAATTTTATCTGTCATACCCATTACCGAATCTGTTCTCAGGATGATAACATTACTACGAAGATTTCGCTTGGATGTCCATGATGTCATTGTAATGACTGACACTGAAAAGTCGCCTTCCTCCAAAAAGTATGGGTTTTTTTTGTGTGTGTGTGTTTTTTTTAACCGACCTAAATCTGTACTTTACTTTACCAAGACATCAACTGACATTAAATCGTTTCATACTCAAAGTATGATTCAAAGTATATTGAAAAGCAAGGAGATTATGGTGAAATGATGATGTACAGTAAAAATTATGTATTTGTGATTTCTAAAGCAACTTAAAATAAATTCTCCAGCCAAAGTGCGGATCATTTTTGATTCACCCTCGTAGACTGCGTGCCTAGAAATCAATGCTCGGTGGTAATTAATGTTCATATTTACCTTATTTTATTTCTGCAGCTTAAAGCGATTTGAGGATTCTGTGGCCTCGTTCAGGGGCCAGGAGGAGCAGCAGAGAGACGTGTCAGAACAGCAACAAAAGACATTGTGTCCATGGAAAGTTTCAGATAAACAGATGGAGGCATTCAGGCTCAAGGTGTGTCTGAGACTGAGCATTGTTGGGAATTATCTACATTTTAACCCCCATAACCCCCAATAATCAACATATAATTGAATTGAATCTAGTTGATTAATACAAATACATTATACAAATAAGTCTAGGAGGTAAAGGTGTTTCAGGCGTGCATTAGCTAAACTCCCTGAAAAATGATTTTCAATGCTGCAGAGGAGCATCACCCATTAGGGAAATGTGGTTACTTATTAGTTACTGTTGAATAATGGCTTATTCCTTTTTTGTCTTTTAGTCCGAGAGAATGGTGAGACTGAATGAGATCATTAAGAGGAATTCCAGAAATGCTGCACTCATCTTGGTGTGAGTACTGACCCCAGTTCATAACATTAGCATGAAAAAAACATTAAAAAGGTACGGCTACAATCCATTTTATTAGGAACACCTTTTACACTGTACGCTTCAAGTAATGTTCACGTCAGACATGATGTTAAAAAATGCGATCTCTGTGACTTCAATTGTGGCAGTGGTGTTGGCGCCATATGGGCTGAGAATTTGAGAAACTGTAAATAATGCAATATAAAAATGCACAAGTAAAAGAAATCTATCAATATTTATCAAACTCATATTTCAAGTAGAAATATCTTGTTGATGAAAGAGATGAAAGGACATTACCCAGACTCGAAGTAATTCAAATCAGCACTTTTTACAACCAATTTGGTTCCACTCCTTTCAGCCAAAAACAAGAATCTCGGCATAGTTACCTTCAGTACATACACCCCCGCCTTTCTCCTTAACTCAAATTTTGCAAGACATTCGCCTCAGCATTTGAGGCATTTTCGGTTCACAAATGATCGAGCCAAGCCGAACTGAACGCCAGCTAAGTTGCACGTCCTGGAGCAGATCAAAACCTGTTTGCATCAGCCAAGTTACATATTTTTGATGTGGTCTATTTATTTAACATTTTACCTCATTTACATGTTTTTTTCCAAATATTTCGATTCTTTTCATATGCAGAAACATGAATATAGTGTTGGAAATTGGTAATATTGGTAAAATACTTGAGTGACTGGAACGGATTATCTGCATTTACATTATTTCCTAGGGGAAAATGCGTTGCGCAATACGAAATTTTGCCATAAGAACTCGCCTCCGCCTCTATGGAGGGAACATATTACTCAAGTAAACGTGAAAGTCCTTCATTTACATTTCTACTTCAGTAAAAGGACAAAATACTCACCTTCAAATGACTTAAGTATAAGTAAACCGTTTCTTTACTGTCTACAACCAACTTGGTTTCCGATTTTAAACACCTGCTACATGATTGAGCATCTCACAGAGGGAAGGAAAATCACAGTTATATACAGTATAATAGTCAGCATGTGGTGATATTAACACTTCAAATGTTACACAAAGTTGTGGATTTGGAACCCAACACCATGCAGAAATTTATTGAAGTAAAAAGTACAGATATTTGTTTCAGAGTGATTTAGCAAAAGCAAAAAGTATCTACTGATCGTTTAAAGTAGCTTCAAGTTAATTACAATAAGGAAGTAAATGTCTCGTCACCAAAGACTCACCAAACAAGAGAGTTAAATGCCTACGTTAGTCTCTTCCTGCCTCGCGGGAGTGGAACACAACATCCCTTTCTGGAAACCTCAAGGTTTAATGTTTTGTGCATGTTGTGATACTTTTCTGCTCACCACTGTTCAAGACTAAGATTTATATCCTTCCTGGCAGATTGAATCAATTTGAACATTGTCCTCTGATGTCTCTTATGAATGCATTTCAAATCTCAGAGACATTCACAGAGATGACATTTTTCCCATTCTGATGTTTGATGTGAAGCGTTTGCACATCCATGTGCACAGATGTTCCTAATAAGATGAATAGTGAATTACTATTCTAAGGCATTTTTTGTTTATAAGTAATCAAGCAGTGTAATTTCAATTGCACTTAGCTTTATGTGATAACTAATTATGTGTTAATTCGTCCTACATTAAACACATTATTAACACTAATAACTGACCAGAAAAGCATAATACACTTCTACTGCTTAAAGTTACTAACGCTTAATGTGTTTTTATGTCTCAGTTCGTTGCCTGTCCCTCAAAGCGACTGCCCCAGTGCTCTCTATATGGCCTGGCTGGACACACTGAGCTTTGGACTACACTGCCCCGTCCTCTTTATACGAGGAAATCAGAAAAACGTACTCACGTTCTACTGCCAGTAACGCACCTACAAACAGGTTAACGATGATGGATCAAACTATACAGATCTCCAGACAATATCTTCCATCTGAGCATCTTCTTTCATACGAACACACATCAAGCATATTTCTAAAGAAAGCTTTGAGCAACTGATGGTTTAACTCTGTGGGAGCTTTTAGAGGATAAAAGTGGATAGCCATTTTGGATGGATGAAGGTTTAGATGGAGAATTTCTTTACTTAATTATAAGAGATTTATTTTCTTTTCAAAAATCTTATTTTAAGTTATAATAATAAATTATTATATTAAAAAAATATTTTAAAAAGCTCCCCTAACAGTGACCTCATATACTAAGTGCATTCACCAACTTGAAGAAGAGATGCACCCGTCTGCGAGAACTGTACACGCAATCATTGGGCAATGGAAACCACTTGCACTACATGTTATTATGAAGTCATGCAGGCAGGCAGTTCCTACAGTGGCTCCAGCGTACTGAGAAAACGTTCTACTTTGATGGTATCCCAAGCACTAGCGAAACGCTGGGATAAGTGTATTAGTGTAGCAGCGGATTGTATAGAGAAATAAAGGAAGTTTTTACTCTCATAACGGATTTGTTTTATTCTGTGCAATCAACAATCCCAGTTTGACTCGAATACACCTCATATTAAAAGAAATGTTGCTTCAGATCAAGAACTTCAGTTAATGTTCACATCAAATATTAAAACTGTGGGAAAAGGCCTTTGTTTCATGGTTAAATTATTTAATAAATTTATGGAGATCCATTCTATGAGTGGAAATTCTATGGTTGTAACGAGTAATTTCAAAAAAGATTTTTTTTAAAACTTAAATAATTACAAACATATCATTATGCATAAAATTATGCCCAAGATTACAATCACCAGTCAGCCTACAGCTGTTATGCTCGTTTTTGGCTGGCAGTAGTAGTACCTGATGTATTCTCTCATATTGTGCGATGATTTTCTGCACTGTGGTGCTGCCATATGTTTGGATGACTGCGTCAAAGAACACGTGTCCCAGTGTTCGTGAGGTATGAGGTATACGTACTGTACACATCAGCCATAACATTACAATGCAATGTGTGACGCAGAACGCTGACATCACATGCAGATTGCAGGTGGAGCGGTGGAGGCTTGGGCGCTTTGCTTGACGGGCCCAGTACATGGCTGACTGTATTGAGCCAGCTGTTCTAGTGCCTTACTATTGTAGCCAGTTTTACAGCAAGTTGTGCTGCATTGGCTTTTCTGCAGGATCGGAGACATCCTTTGGTCCACACAGGCACAAATGCACATGTGATGCCCACAATCGTCAAAAGTTTGCAGTTACGTAATTGATTATCAATTTTAATGTTATGCGAGAGTTGTCCTGAGATGCCAGGCCATCATGTTACCCACGGATAACATGAACTCTGGCATTAGAAAAGGCTGCTATGAATTCCCTGTATGACGACGATAGTGCAAATTAAAAATCTACTCTACCCAGATACGTCATTGAAAGCTAAATTCTCCAAGACAACAGTTGACAATATTTGAACATGTTATGCAAACCAATTCAACTGGAATGACCATGTTGGGAATGATCAGCAGAATACACAGAATAGGCCGCCCCATAAGCACTCACGGAAGGGGTGCAAGTCAGGAAGGCATGGAAGATAAAATAAAAATAAAATAAGGATGCGGGACTACGAAGTAAATAAGTTAGACACGATGAATGAGCAATGAATTAACGTTGTGTCGTTTATGCAATGGCCGATTGTGTGAACAGAAAATTAAACAAGGAAACAGGTGAATTCAAACAATTTATACCAGTTTTAGCAGGAACTCAACATTACACAAATACACCTGTGCTCTCTTTTCAAATATACAAAGCAACAAAAAAAAACTATAAATATCAATAGTAAAGTAAAATGTTCAAGTCTGGTATTTGGTGGGTAAATCAAACTTTATCAATGATACCCATGGTAACATTAAATATCAATTAAAACTCTAAAGCAGTATACCTTTGCATTTACAAGATATTACTTAAAGGAAAGAAGAAAAAAAAAAAGTACAATTGTGCTAAGGTATAACTTTAATAGACTGAACTGACAAACGACCTCCACCTTCTACCTCCCCCAAATACAAAATTATGTTCAATCCCATAATTAGAGTAAATAAATTTGCCAAAGGCAGCATATTGAGTTATTGTTTTTTTTTTTTTTTTTTTTAAATAGTTTTAAACGGTAGACAATTAAAAGTTTCACATGTTCATCCAGATGACATTCAGTCCAACTCCAGCACTCAAAGCAAAACGGTTTGTCCACAACTATAATTACTGGACATCAGCCTTCAATTATTAGTCACATTTTCATTTTGGTCAAAGTATCTGTATTGAAAGAGCAAACCTTTCAAGAAATATCTGAAGAAGATACTCTGAGGCACATCACCTAGCATGCATAGACTTCAAATTCAGAAAAACACAAAAGTCAACACTTTTGCACATAGGGATCATCCTGCTCTTCTCTCGGTTCAATTAGGAATCCAGAAAGTCACAATCATTTACTGCGCACACAGTTTATGAACAGATACATGATTTGTACTCTTCTGTCTTTTGAAGAACAGCAGAGCGAAAGTAAAAACCTGCATGAAGGTTCCAAATATTAGCTAAACAAATATTCGTTAGACAGCAAAGCCTGTTGACTGAGCAAACAAAATAAAGTATTTCCATTATGACAAGCCACTGAGCTGATGATTCATAAGTTATAGCGAGTTATATTAAGCTGTAATGTAATGACATCCCCATTTTACAGTTTTCATTTAGCTGATCAGCAGCACATAATGAACTATAATGGAGCAAGCACAATTAAGGCAACAAGTAACAGGTAAAACTCAAAATATGACAAATATCACAGTAACAAAACGGAGATTTCCAGAATGATCAAGTATTTCCAAAAAAAAAAAAAAGTTTAATGCTCCGTGAATATCCTTGAAATACAGAAAACCTAAATAAGGAATACAGAAATTAGTTTAAATGCTTAAAAGATGAAATGAGTAGAAACGGAGCTTATAGATATACCTTGGGCATAAGGATACCTTTAAACAAAAGGACATGTGCAGTAGGGAGGATTCCATGGTTTAAGAAACAGTCTGTTACTTAATAAGGCACATTATCAATGTCACAAAACCTGCTCTAAATGGTGATGGCTAAAGTTTTGGAGTCAGTCAATTATTAGTGAACGTCTAATCAACCAGGACACACTACATTGTATAATGGACAAAATGACAGAATGTCAAGTGCAACACACTAAATACTTGCATAAAGGCTAAGTGACAACACTAATGCTAATATGGAGAATTTCTGCACACGTCTGATGTCATGGAGCTACAAAAAGACGACATTGATGAACTCAAACCATTGTTATGCTTCTTTATAACAAAAAACTGTGCAAGCCATCTTCCTTCCCACAACAGAAACACCCGTCACTTGTAAAAACATTACGAATCTGCAAGAGCAGTCTTTATCTCTTACTAGCCTTCAGCGTCACTTCGATGTCCTTGTCCGCTTCGCTAACTTAGCTGAGGTTTCCATGCCTCTTTTTGCTGAGGTTTTTGGAGATCCTGTTTGTGCAAGTGTGGCTTCCATCTTTCTTTGAGACCTTGTGAGCACCTGGTCCTCTGATAACAGAGGTTTCATGTCCATAATATGAGACGGAGACGTTAAACTTTCAGAACCTTTATGAAGAGGTGATTTCTTATTGTCAGTTTTTGTTTGAGGAGACTTTTCAGTTTTCACCAGGACGACTTCTTTACTCGTGGTTTTGGAAGCAGATAAACGCTTCGATTTGAACACTCTGGTAAGCATCCTCTTTGGAGAAATTATACCTTTTTCGTTTTTCTCCAACCCTCTACTACCAACTTTTGGCATTTTCTTTTTCACAGCAGGTGGTTTTGCTTTTTTCACCAATCGGTTCACTTTGACTACGGCTGATTTTTGTCTTCTCCTTGTGGACAGTTTTTCTTGAGAGACCTTCTTTGTCGTGGAATGGCGAGTGTCTACATCATCTGCTAGTGACCTTTTTAACTTCTTTAAAGAGTTTTGTTGGACTTGTTTTTTCTCACGCATGTTGGAATATTTCCGCAGAATTCTAGCGCTTGCTGGATTTTTTGCACTTGTTGGATTTTTTGCACTTGCAGCAACCTTGCTGTGGCTCTCGACAGACTGTGTCTGTGCTAAACCAGGAGTGCTCTGTGGCTTTGAAGAGATCCGAGTTGCAGTTCTAGATTCTCGTTTTTCCTTGCCCCTGCAGATCCCCTGGGCCAAAGCTTTAGCAATTAGCCTTTTGTTCTTGGCGTTGCTCTTCACAGGGGATACAATGGCAAACTTTTTCAGGTGCTTTTTTAAGCGTTCAGCCTGTAGACTTGGGAATACACAATCAGAAGACTGCACAGAAGGTAAGGTTTGAAAACCCAACTGCGTCTCAGAAGGAAGCCTTGTGTTCACTTGTTTTACAATAACAAGAGATTTTGTTTCCGTGGACTGCAAAAACCAGCGACAGATATTAGGAAGGTCAAAGGACTTCATAAATAGCATTTGCACAGGAGAAAACTTGTGCTGCTCTAACGACCTTGGTTTCCTATTTCTCCGTTTGCTTTTCCATATTTCCTTTAGTCTGTCTGCCTTGTTCTTTGGTTTCGGTGCAGGCTGTCCCTCTTTGTCCATTTGAACCCAGCCTTTTTGCATCTTATCAAATTTGCTATTTAAATCTGAAATCAAATGGTGGTTTGCTTCCCCATTTAGAGCCTCCAAAAACTTGCTTGGACTGGGGATTAGAGGACTGGTGGTTGGTAGGTTCAGTGGAATAAATGAATCTGAGACAGAAGATACTTTTGTTTGGTCATTAAAAGGTTTAACAGCCTTGATGCTAGAACTCATGTTGTGTTCTCCCTTATGAACTATAGACAGTGCAGATGTTCTAGACATCTTCTGAAGTCTTGGAGAAAGCTTTTTATTTTTGGGTGGTGTTGGTAAACAATCCTGCTTTTCAGCATCTAAAGTATTACTCCTCCTCAACGACATGCGTCCAGGGCTCTCTGCGACATTTACAGCGTCTGGACTAAATGAACCACAGCTGGACGACTGTTCTCCCGTCAGACCACTTCCACTTCTAAGAGGCATGTGTCCAGAGCCTGCAGATTTCTTAGAGGGAACGCTACTGTTCTCAGTGGTGTTCTCGCCATTGGGTTGTTCGGTGATGGTGCCTGATGTACCCTTAATCACATCGGAGGAACCTTCATTGGTATGGTGGCTGACTGCACTACTGTTTCTGCTTCGCAAAGGCATGCGCGCCATACTGTCTAAACTGTTCGGATTTGGGGAATCTTTGTTAACAGTTTGCTCAGCCAAACCACTATTTCTGTTTCTCAAAGGCATTCGCCCAGGCTTCTCTACATGGCCTGCATTGGGGGACTTGCAAGACTCTCCATCCACAGGTTGATCAACACTAACGTTATTCCTGACTCTCAAAGGCATTCGTTCAGGGGTGTGAGGAATATTTTTGGTAGGGGAACTGGAGTCACTGCTAATGGAATGCTCAGTATGACTGCTCCTTTTCCTAAGAGGCATTCTTTCAGAAACCTTTATGGATTTTCCAGGGCTGTTTTTCCCACAAGATTCACCATTCTCAAGAGCATTCATCTCATTCTCAGGACCATCATTCACCGAACCTCCTTGCCCTTTAAGCTCATCATTAGGGTTTGGGAGCTCTTGGACCTTCTGGTCTTTGTCGGACTCAGTTTCCTTCGCCATTGTTCGTTTTTGCTTTTGTCTTGTGCACACTTTATCTATACATTCAACCTGTGTGACCGATGAGGACTGTTGTGCTTTTTCATCTGTGACTAAATTACACTGACCACCCTGACATGGCATGTTTTCCTCAGTATGCTTTAATTTAGACAAAAGCAATGACTGATTAGAGTCTGGAATGTTTTCTTCATGGATATCAGACTGCAAGGCAGTCTGTTTTGTCTGATCTGATACATCAGAGACAGTGGTTTGTTCAGATATACCTTTGGAGGCTCCACTTCGCAAGCACCTGTCTGAGGGGAGGGTATGTTTTGCAACAGCCTTCTTTGTAACGAACGTTTCAGATATCACAACTTCCCTGCATTCTTCCAGTTGCTCTTTTAAAGGTTCCTCAACTACTAGATCAGAGATGGACTCCACTTTATCGCGATTCATAGAATCCAGTGCTTTGACATTTGCTTCACTTTCACAAGTCTTTTGTAACACTGCGCTGTGATCCGTACAAGTTATTACCTGATTTTGTGGGCATTTCATCTGCTCTGAGAAATCACACTTGGCAGCACTTTCATCTTTCAAATCACTTTCTTCTCTCAGATCTTCTGCCCCAGATGCATTGGTATCTATGTTTGAGGGGTCTGTGTTTAACAATATTTCTGGCCCTGCATTCTGACTCTGGACCTCTGTTTCTAACTCACTTACTATTACACTTGATTCAGGAGAATCAATATTTTTTGTTGCAACTTCTATTTTTTCAGTTATTTCATCTTCTATGGTGGAATTAGGACCTGCATCGCTGCTGTCCAAGACGTCATGTACGCCAAAATTTGAGTCATCCTGCACATATTGATCACACTCTTCATCTGGAAGAGTTTGACCTGTTTGACTAGGCTCTACAATAAAATCTTCACTCGTTATTTCAACAACATCTCCGGGCAATTCTGTCACCACTGATTGATCAGCTAGGTTTTGGTTCATCACAGTTTCCATACAATCCCCGGTAAAAGGTACAGTCATAGCAGGTAAGCCATCGGGTTTAGCAAGTGCCTGCTTTGGGGTGATTGACGTTGTTATTTCCGGCATTGGAACAGGATAATTCCCACCACCATTAGCGGCAGACTTGCGTACTAAAGTTCGAACTGTTTTTAGCTCCCAGCAATCCCCCAAAATCGAATGTCCTCTTGTGCTTTTTCTAGCATTTTTCCTTGGAAGCATATGGTTCTGTGATTGAAGCGTACATTCAGTAATTGGTTTCCCTACATAGACAATGTCATATTTACTGTCAGGATCATTAACAACAATGTTACTTATTGATGCAAGCCTGAGTCGAGAGTGTGAGCCTCTGCTACTTTTCTTAGCTGTTCTTGAGGAATTTGATGAAATGATGTTTGAAGTCCTTTGAGCTGAGCATGGTTTAACAGGTGTATCACTGCTATGAACTGGAAGGCATTTAGGGTCAGTGTTTCCATGATTTGTAGAACATGAAGACAGCAAACTAATATCATGATCAGTGCTGTGTGTGTGTGACCGTGTCTCAGAAGCACATGAGCCCTCCTCTAAAGTCCCACCATTAGCTTCTTGAATGATCGAGTCTACCTCAGACAACTTTTTCGCTTCCAGGTTTCCAAGGTTGTTTTTCACAATCAGTAGAGTTGGACACTTGGGCTCAATGTTTGTACACCTACTTTCATCATTAACATAATCAACAGTGTCATCATCATTAACTTCAATATCCGTCTGACAAATATCTAAGGAAGATACGTTCTTGATTAATGCAATCGATGGCTGATCTGTTTTCAGGAGCTGTTCTTCAGGGGGAACTTCGGTATTTTTAGAAACGGGCGACTCTTGGCACCCATTCTTATCTCTTCCCACAGGCGAATTTTCATCAGTACCTTGGATCTCAACCTCTTCTTCTGCACAGTCTGAGCCTGTTGGTTTTTCTGAGACTGCTGGGGAGGACAGTTGCACGTCACTGGAAGACGTCACGGCCTTCACTTCAGTTTGCAGGAATCCAAATGCGTCAACAATCTGTCGCTGGTGATGCAAACATAGCTTAGCCATGAACTGTCCTAATGTGGATGATGAATGTAGATCCCTTGCTTTAGCCAAACCTGAATCTGAAGCTTGCCTGAAAGGGGGGGACAAAACACATACTTTCTTATAAAAAGAAACAATGAATTTAAAACAACTTAAAAATGTAACAAAACAAAAAAAATATTTTATAGATATGAAATAGAACAAATCTACATGAATAAAATAAAGGTGTTGTCTGTATACTGGGCAGCACTTGTTCTTTCAATAACCTCTTTACATTTCATGCACTGGAGGACTCAAAACCAGTCGGGGGGGAAAATTTGTCTGTGTCCCTCTCTGTTTCTCTGTACGTATATATAGCAAGTTCAAACAGTGTACTGTGCACACATGTGGCTGTGTCTTAAATCGACTGCTGGATAGAATTTCATTAAACTTTTGCAGTACTTAGATATCTGCCTGATTTCTGATTTTCTGCACCATACTGTATGTGTTTGTATTAGGGTTTATTGCCATATCAGCTTCCCAGGCTATTTCAAGGCAAATACATATCAAACATTATTATTGGTTCAAATAAATCAGTTTAATGTTATACTGTAAGGGATTTAAAGAGTTGTGGAAAAAGTAAGTAAAAATGGTTAATAAAAATAAATAAAATCACATTATAACATGTCATTGGCCAGAAGTATAAGACTTTACATAAGGTTGTTTAGGTGCACGTTTGATAAAAATTGTAAAAGTTTTCCTGGTTTTGTCTTGCAAAATATGTTTTTTTTTATTTATTTTTTTTATCTTGTTCAGGTAGAAATTGTTTTCTTACGGTATTAAAAATTGGGCAGGTCAAAAGTATATGCTTTATGGTTAGAGTAGTGCTACAGTGCTGACATTTTGTAGCTTCTTCACCCTTTAATAAATAAGCATGTGTTAAATTTGTATGGCCTATACGGCACCTTGTATATACGACTTGGTCTTGTCTGAATTCGAAGGGGTGAGAGCGTCTTTTTCAATGGGTTTATTTAGAATAATTTGTTGTTTTGCTACTCTTCCCATTCTGCCCAGGCTTCTGCCGTAAAGGTGGAACTTTGGTCTGGTATATGTATATGGGTTTATGTTAGGGAAAAATGCTTTTTATTATATTATATACATTATATATACGGATGTGTTTCAGCCTTCTTATTATAAGTCAGTTCCAAGTTGATATTAAATATTGAGCTTTTCCAAGCTCCCAGGAGGGATTGGACCGGAGTGCGTCTGACTTAGGATGTCCAGATTTATGCCTAAATTTTCCATGTGAGGTCTGGTGCGTATTCCAAAAGGTCTGATGTAATTTGGTCTGGCCTCATACAGATGCAAACATTGTGGGTAAAAGACTGGATTATAAAATGGATTACATTAATTTGTCTTTATCTTAATTGCATACTGGAGAGCTAATTTCAATCGTCTTATATGAATAAGTGGTTCATTTGCTTCTGTGTATAGGCTTTGTACTGGTGAGGTGCACCATACTGTAAGTGAAATCAAAATGTTAAGTAAAAGAAATGTTATGAACAGTTATGTGCCGGATTTAATAATCTACTAATAAGTTACTTACTCAATGTAAACGCACATCTGCATTAATAGGTATTCATTAGAAAAGCTAAACTGCATATTTTTCCTAAGATTAGTTAATATTTTCACCGTTGAAATAACATCACTGGTAAGTGGCATAAGTGAATTTTAATGCGCTGGACTCGTTTTAAAACAAAATCAGTGATGAGGAGCCATTTTTAACAATGTGATCATAAATTATTAGAAATAAATGTGACCAGTATGCTCTTTATACATACTAAATATACAGCAGAATCTGAAAGCCCTCCCTTGTAACCTTACGCCTTAAGAATTGACATTTTGCAAGAATTTTTCTTCATGACATATGAAGCATTTCCGGCACTAGAAGAAACTGAACCAAACGGCAGCTATGTTACGCGTACGTCTGGGAGCCATTCAAAAATCAGGTTTACAAATGTTATGATATTTTTTTGGCATTTTGTGCACAATTTAATGAAAACGTAGCACCACGGGTTGCAGAAGAGTTAGCAAGGACAGTAGCAAACAGAAAAAGCCACTTTCAGGGGAAATAAAAATAGGAAATCATGTTAAAAAGCAGCCGGTGCCAAGAGGAATCATAAATTAAGGTTAGGAAAACTTTAAGGTCTATTTATTTCATTAACATGTCTTTTCTAAATACGATTATATTGGAAATTGGTAATATTTTGGGTGGCTGGGTTGGATTCTTTCATCTTAACATTATTTTCTATGGAAAAATTTGTACATAAGAATGCAAATACAAATTGTTGGAAGTTCGCAGATGTAAAATCACTTTTCCAGGATGCACACTGCCGTATTTTTGCAAAAAGACACATCATTACAATTATTATTCACTCGTGGCATAATTGTGTGTTTTCAGTCCTGATTTAAGCATGGTAGATTTAAAGAAGCTACTTTTAAGTAAAGAAAGTATACGAGTATTTTATGACCGTATGCTTTATTATGAATGGATTGCTCAATACCCAAAATCAGATGAGACAATGTTGTACATAAATTCATAACCGTCCTACTAAACACTCATGACGACACTGAAGTTTGCATGTGTATGTGCAGACTAACCTCCTCAAAACAGGCGTTGTCAAATTCACAGGGCTTCTGATGAGCATGCTATCTGGATTACGATTCTTCTTAATTGAAAGATCAAGAACACAATCTGAAAAAGTTACATGTCAGTGATGAGACAGTATTTACAAGCACAAAAGACCTTTAACTTTACTATTTGCGTTTACTGCAGGGGTGCCATATCTAAAAGGTTACAGAAATTCCAAACAATTCTTACACAAAGAGGAGTTTTTATTGTCTGAGAAAGCCTGAAATAAATAGCTGGTTCACTCATTTTTATTGATTGGCAAAAGCTATTTTTTAACTTGAATTAACAGGTTAAAGTTTGCCTGGATGAAGAGTTGATACAAAAGTGATCATGGTGTGTTTTATTCACGTTACCCTAAATGACGAAACCACTCACACTGTCACCACTATATACTGATAGTTACAGCACAAACTTCATACCTTGATCTTTGGCTTCTGGCTGGACCTTCTTAAATGAAAGGTCCAGAGGTCCATCTTGGTCTTCCATGAGGAGCTTACTGAGGACAGGATTCTGAGTAGAGGCAGCAGCTGTAGGTGACGCAACAACGTTAGGTGATGTGCTAAAGTGAGTTTTCAGCGGACTCTGATCCGTGCCATTGTGCTGAGGTGAATCCTGAGAGTTGCTGTTTGAGGTATAATGCGCCGCTACGCGATTGATCATTTGTTGCATGGTATTGCAAGCCACCACAGGGATGTGAGGATCTGGGATCCTTGGTGTGTATTCTGTGGGGAGAAAACAACCAAAAAAAAACAATAAGAACATTTTCTTGGGCAGAGAACCATGATAAATATATACGCTCAGCATTCACTTGAATAGTAACACATGTACACCTACTCAAGTTACCAGGAACGTTAGTAACCCATAAGCAACTTTGACAACCGTGTGGAGCAAATAAAGCATCCAATGGATCAAACCTTGAGGTGAAGGGGCTATGAGAGCAGAACACCACATCAGGAATCAATCCTGTCAGCTACAAAAAGCAATCTGTGGCTTTCACTAGCACAGACTAACACATCGTGCTATCACTTTGTTGCTCTTGTTAAGTCGTCTCTTCTGGATAGGGCTTTCTGCTAATTTAAAAAATGGCAATCTGTCTCGTCTTAGCTAGTCAGATAATTAGGCTTCTTAGTTTTGTTAGTTTATGTTGCATGTAGAACCTTAGTTCTGGAGGAAGGTTGTTTGGTGTCACTGTGTACAAGGTTGAGATGACAATAAAAGCCAACTTGACTAGACAACCGAAACAACTGAAGAGTTGAACAGATGATTTTTTTTTCTCTAATATTCAGGTGTTAAGGTGAGTTTGGTTGGACTGAGATGTTAAATGTGAGAATTAATTTAAGCCTGCATTTGTTTTATACGCTGTGCTGCTGTCACACCAGTGACTGACTTAGATAACCACATAAATAAGGCAGTGTTCCTAAAAGTGGACCATGAGTGCATATTTTCAACAGTCAAAAACCTAAAACACAAGGTACATTTCCTCTTTCAGAGTTTTTCGAATGTTCAAAACACACATTTTGCTAATGTCTATTCTGATTGAATATAATACACCTGCCAGGGAACTAATGTTTTACATACCTTTCCTGTGCAAGACTGCATTGAGGAATTCTTCTACTTGCCCCTCAAGTCTGTTGATATTACAGTGATCCTTGCCAAGTAAAGGTTTGCCTCCACTTTCCACAATTTTGTTATTGAGTGCAATTACATCTTCCTGTTGGTTTAAAAAAGGACACAAAACAAGTCAATATGCAACTTCGACAGACCGGCGTTCCATCATTTCCCCATCTCATCTTGTTATAAGCCACAGCTTTAGGTCTTTCAAGAGGGGGGGGGAAAACGAATTGTGGTTTAATGGGTGAGGATCAAAACAGTCATAACCCAGTTATTTAGTTTGTACTGAAAATGAGCTGCCCCGTAATAACTGAACAGCTTAATAATGAAAGGAAGAAACAAAGAAACAAAAAGAAACTACCTTCACTTTCTCTCGTCTTAAGCAGCAGAAAAGACAATTTTCATCAAATGACCAATTTGACACACTTGCAGGCTTATAATCTGTGGATCCAAAAGGAAAAGTGAAAAAAGAAAAATTATGGATGCTAGGAATGGAAATGGTACTTTAAACACTTCATGATCTCATCATAATAACCCTGATAAACAAAATTAGAAACAAAGCTTATCTTCAAAACAAAGATATGGTTTAAAATAATAATAAATGGTTATCCTGGTCTGAAAAATAAAACCCACCAAGAACCAAATCCACAACTCTCACCATTTAATATCTCTGCTCTCGATTAACATCAGCTCCAATTTTTAAAAAAAGTATGAAACCAGGTTTATCCAGTGACCATGCAGTCATGACAATACAACTAAATGAACTGTTCTTTCTGTAAAAACAACAACACACAAATGTGGTCGTTACTTGTGGTCTAATCATTAATTATAAATGTGTTCTTTTATATGTAGGTTGGTGGTTGTGCACAAAGCAGAAATGACATTCAGCTTTAGTGTGTGTGGGTCAATGACAAAGCTAAGTTCCTGTCTAAAAACGTAAGCATGTTTTGTAAAAAGCAACTGATTATTTGTGGCGTATGCTGCAACAAATGCAAAAGCAATCCAAAATTAAAATACATCATGCCAGTTAAAAGGCCACATTTATGATATTAGTTGTAATCTACAATAGCCAAGCGCTTACTGTGCAAAGTGATTAGCTAATGAGGAAACAGATACACACTGGCCCTTCTCATATTATACAAGTGGAAAAGAGATTAGTAAATGCTCAACAATTTGCAAAGAAAAACTGTAATAGAAAAGATGCTGATGAATGCAGTTTTCCAATGTACTGTACAGTCTTCCGTTTTATCTTGCTCTGTAATCAACGTTCAGATTTATTTATAGTCTTAACATATTAGCAGGAATCTTGAGAACTTTTTGGGAATTGCATAGATGTTAATATTAATAATCTGGATCAGGTAGCAGGTTTTAAAATAAGTGATACTGTGACGAGGTCCTGTATTGTTTCAGTGGGTCAATGTTACTGTCAGTCACAACATTGATCAACATAATATTAAGAAACATGGAAAACATTATTTTGGGTTTAGTCCACTTCCATGGAAGCATCAGAAGACCTAAAAAAAAAGTAAATCTGAAAAAAAAAAGGCAGTCTTTAATAGGCAAAATAGTCCTAATAAAATAATAATAAAAACATGTTCAATAAAAAGCGATATAGAAATAGGTCATTATTACCCACACTTGCTAGAGATGGATGAACATACGTTTCTAGGTAAATCAACCTTACAGTTTAATTCCACCTCATACCTGCTGCAGTTTAAGACCCTAATTAAGTACAAAATTCTGTGACGGAGCTTTGCATCCAGGTGTATAGTTGTGTTCAATTCCTTTGGGGAATTTAATAATGGAGTTCAATTTAAACCTGGCTTCCTAATGCACAGGTTCCATACCCTGGGCATGAAGCACTCAATGCCCTGCACTTTTTAGTGCTTCGTCAGCCCTCACACCTGATTTTAACTAATCAGCTAATTAACAGCCTTCCAGAACAGAAGTCCTGTTCCAATCAATCCACGCCCAGATCAGACGTAGTAATAACATGGCATACACCGTACTGAGCACTGTTGAGCGCATTTCATCTGTAGCAGGGATGCCCACTATGCTGGCAGCAACCTAACATCATACCAAAACTTAAATGACTAGCCAAGATCAAACAAAATGAGCACACAATGAATTTCCATTTCCTTTAGGGAATGGTTTAGGCCATTTCCTAATTAATTTGTAGGTCAACCAGTTTAGTTGAAGTTGATAGAAGCTTCACTCATATGGTTAAGTAGAAAGATGGAGAGCAAAATAAAATAAATCTATCAAAAAGGTGAGGCTCATTTTATTCAGCTGCGTCAAGCAAAGAAAACAACTGTAGAGATTTGAAATTACTGGAACTGGGTTACGATCCTTTCAACACATTATTAAAACCTGGAAGGATAATGCTGAACCGTCAACTTTGTGGAAGAAATGTGGTCTGAAAAAAAAAATCATGAATGGAGATCATTTGTTGTAGTGACAGCATTTCCATACTCGCACAATGTGATGAGAATTCACAGGATTGGGACTAAACAGCTGCGTGTTCATAAAGAAATCAGTTCTTGGTGAGATGAATCAGAAAAAAGACTTCACTGTGCTAGGGAGCAAAAAAGATTAGACTTTGGGGCAATGGAAAAAAGTTCATGTGGTCTGATGAGGTCATGTAGACTGACCCTATTCCAGAGTGATTGACACATTAGAGTGAGAAAGAGGAGCACATGAAATGATGCTCCTTAAAGTTGATAGAAAACGCAAACAAACAAACAAGCATTAACTTTTTGGCAATCAAGCGACAGCATGGCCATTACTTAATTACCTTTGAACTGACTTAGGTCCACTAAAAATCTTGTCTCAAGTAAATCCAAGATCTTCTGAACACCTGTGCAGAGAGAAAAAAGAAAAAAAAAAAAAAACGAGATGCTAGTTAATTACACCATGGCTTCCTCTCACTGTATGTTTCAGAGAATTCACACACAAAACTGATTTTCTTTATAAACACAGCATCAATTACCCTAATTATGCTGTTTAAAGAAGTAGGAAAGTAAATTACTATATTCTGGGTAAGCACCTTGACTGATCTTATACAATTATAACAACAGGATGAAGACGAGTTTCCCCCCACCACAACACCTAATGTTACCCCAAAGTAGGACAAAAATGAAAAGAAATTATATATTTATTCCAACAAAAGAGACTGGATCAAGTATCTGCCTTAGCATATTTCCTATTTAATAGATTATCAAGGATTTACAACACTACTGATCAACATGTATTACGATATCCTATCAAGTGTCCCCTGGTTTTTCCCCGATAATCATCAGACAATGTCTGCCCTAAAAACATAACGTAAAACCAGACATCAATAAAGTGCCAGTTCATCAGAATATCTGTCTCACACTCAAGCCAGTGCTATTTGCAAAGTCTCTAATGCCAAAAATGCCTCATAGTGAAGAAGGCCAAGCAAAATAACACGCACTACAGTGGGCCTCAAAAATCTAGAAAAACTAGCAAATACACACAGCAAATTAGTAACCAGAGCAGATTTCACTAAAAGCTAAAGGAATCCTGAGAAAAGTGCAGGCACACATTTCCTGCACCAGTTAAACCAGTTGTGAAAGGTTGTTGAGAATGACGACCCTGCGTGTTGAAAGTTACACTTTCTGGTCAGATCGAACCGTTTACTCCCAAGTTAGCCATCGGCTACATGTTAATGTTAATCAAGGTAAAAAGCAGGGAGGGGAAAAAGACTATCATAATATAGAGAAACTGCATGGAACTCAAATGCAAAAGATAAACAATTAAACTGTTATGAGATGTTCCTTATGCAAGATCGGCCAATCGCCCAATTAAAATGCATCCACAAAACTGTTTTTACATAGAGATTTATGTGCATGTTTTTTCCTTTTTCTTTGTGTCAGCTTTTTACACATGGCACCCAAAGATCTTTTAGGAAGCTGCTTTTATTTACTAATCCAGCTTGCCCACACTAACAATCACACAAACAGACCAGGAACTAAGAGTAGGCAGCCGCGGAGTTTAACACTGGTTATATGGAACTGCTGCATTTTACGGTCACAGCACAAACAACGGCTGTTTGCAAAATATGCAAATGCATGATTGGCAGATCGATGAACCGTGAAAAAAAAAAAAAAAAAACACCCAAAAAGAGTGCAGAGTGTGTAAAAGAGATATCTAGCCAATAGTGCTGCCAACTGGATTTAAATACTCGAATGCCTCTGATTGGATAAGAACTGCATTGATTAATATGTTTCAGCTGGCAGCAAGTCTCAATTCTGTTGCAATGAGCAGCTTCTTATTTCTTAAACAACGATGTCGAAACACGCATCCCGTAGACTTGGAAAAGATCTTACTGCATTCCCCCCGGGGGGGGGGGGGGGGGATGCAGTAAGATCTTTTCCAAGTCTACGGGATGCGTGGTTCGACATTTTGGTTTGAATCAAGCTAAGAAAACAAGTAAGGCGACTGATGATTGCTAATTTGATTAAAGACTGTCCTACATATAATTAAAATCTGGACCGTCAACTTCACAGAAGTAATGCAGTGTTTCCCACAGGTCTGAAATATACTTGCAGTGGTAGACCTCAGAACAGGCTATACATTTGTTCATTTTTAATTTAAAAAAAAAATTATATAGATTAGATTCAACTTTTTTTCCACTGCACATGTACTGTAGGCACAAGGCAACAAAATACAGTTAGCATTGAACCAGTAATGCATTTTCACAGTGCAGAAGAATTTGTATATAAACAGTATACAGTGAGGGAGATGAATACAATAAGTGCAAATGTGAAAATTATTATAGGTGGGTGCGATAAAGAAGGTATTGTATACCATAAGGAATTTGTAAACGGCATACAGAGAAGGAGCTATGTACAATGAGTGCAATGATTTCAATGCATGCAATGAAGATATTGTGTACTATGACAATTTGCATACTGTACATATGTAAAATGTACACATAAAATGTTATATACACCGAGTGCAATGAACGAAGATATACAGCATGATTGTACATAATTCTTGTGTGTATTATTTACATACGAGTGCAACCGTTGTAGATGGAGGAACATATTGTATACCAATGGTTATGATATTGTGGTTAAGAAAGTTATATGCATGTAGGCAAATTGTTGTGTGAGCATATGCATACAGCAGTTATACAATGCAACTGAAACGCCTGGAACACAATAATTCATGGTGAATTATTACATCAAATAACATCAAAGTATGGTGTAGGGCCAATACAGCATCAATTCATATTGGGAATGACAGATACAAGTCCTGCACAGTGGCTAGAGGGATTTTGAACCATTCTTCTTGCAGCAATTGGCCAGGTCACTATGTGATGCTAGTGGAGGAAAACGTTTCCTGATTCGCTCCTCCAAAACATCCCAAAGTGGCTCAATAATATTTAGATCTGGTGACTGTGCAGGCCATGGGAGATGTTCAACTTCACTTTCATATTCATCAAACTACTCTGTCACGAGTCCTGCTGTGTATTGGTGCATTATCATCCTGATACACGGCACCACTTTCAGGATACAATGTTTGAACCATTGGGTACTCATGGTCCTCACTTGGTAAAGTTGCATCATTTTAGAAAACAAAACTAAATAAATCAGCAGAAATCAGTAGGATGTTTAATAGAAAAAGTAAAACCGTGATACAATGAGCACTCACACAACTGTGCGGCTGTTCGTACTCAATGGTCAGGTTATTCCATAAATAGATTTTTTCCCCTGATTGCACGAGTATTTTCAGGACACTAAAGGCAAAAGAGTGGTTCTGGAAGCATGAGGAATTCTTTCCACATGAATCAGCCATGACATGAGTCCTGACTTCATCCCCATCGCAAGTGACCTGTGGTAGTCACGGTTCATATGCATGGTAGACCAAATAAATCAATTCAACACCGAAGAAAATCAGCACGGTACACGCTCAATAGTGACTAGAGACAGACTACAAGTGATGAGAAACTCACTGTACGCTGGAAAGATGTGTGAAAACAAGATCTGGTGCAGTGACATTGAGCATGGTTTAAAAAAACTTATACACTTATTTTTATAAAGTTACCAGCCTCAGATAATGACCAATTAACCTCTGATTAGAGACGTTATGAAGGCTTTACAGAGCATAACCAGCAGATTATTGCATATTTTCGATGACTTCAGTATAAACCTTTGACTGGCTGCAAGTTTTGGTTTTGCTTTCATGAGGGCCAGTTTCATCATGGTGCTTGATGGGTTTTGCAAATGCACTTGACAATACACTTCTTTTTCCAGAACGGCTGGTCTTTGTGTCTTAAAATGACGTGTGTGTGTGTGTGTGTGTGTGTGTGTGTGTGTGTGTGTGTATGTATGTATGTATGTGTGTGTGCGCAGTGCAGTAACAATACTGGACTTTCCCAAAACTATGAAATAACACATATTGCATTACATAACTACGTAACAACACCAACAAACAGACCTCACTTAATCTGCTTTCGAGAGTTAACCCCACTAATATAAAATCTATTCTAGGTCTCGCATGGCATCGTTTGTTTTTAAAGCAAGTGTCACAGGTCACTGCTCGGTGTTACTTCTGCAGCTTCACTTATTAGACTGCAGCGCAGGTGCAACCACATGATCCGTCAGCCTCGTAAACAGTGCCGAGACAGGATGTTTGTGTGTGTAACTGTTACGTGCCACAATAACAGCAACATGTAGGAATATGACAGTGATGACAACAGATGCTGCGTTCGACAACAAACATTCCCCTTTCGATATTCTTTGGGTAACTTCAGTATGTGCCAGTCATCGGGCAAGTAACGGTCCTACAACTGCACATTCACAGGGCACATTTTTTATAATTTTAGTTTCATTTTGAGGTTATCGCTTCAATCACTGATGTTGCAGCAGCAGCTACAAAAACTGACTCTTTCAGTTCTTACAGTTCGGCCTCAACTGAGAAACAGCAGCAAATCTAGCCATCTAGTCATCTGCACCACCAGCTTTTACTAAAAATGTGATTCTCAAGGGGATGTGCGTGAAGCATGAAGCTTTCTCCAGCTGGTAGCAGCACTGTGCTCCTAGTTTTTCCACCTGAATCTTGCATTCTTCCTCACAACCGGATATACCTGGAATGAATCAGCAGTTTTACAAGAATGCATGGTTCTGCCCTCATACAAGTCAGTTGACTCTGTAGTCTTTCCAACGGAACAGCAGAAATACATTTTTAAATACTTTTTTTCTAAAATGATGATTTTCTGTTTCCCCTTATCAGTGTTGTGTAAGCCAGTGTTTGTTCAGATAGACCAGCATAAACATGGCATCTGACACCATGGGAATGAAGTAACTCATTTTAATTTTGGCCTACTGAACAAAACAAAAACAAGAGTGTATAACAGGGGTTTGTTTGCACCCCTGTCTACAAATTCAGCCCTTTTAACTACACTGAGAACTCAAAACACAAGCGCTTCGTACCATGCCTGCGTACAGTTGCTCCCCTGGTCAGGTTTCACATGAATAATAATAGTAGTAGTACTAGTTCCCTAACCGAGTACATTTGTGTATTTACAATTTACACTCTCTAGTACAGCAGGTGGGAGTATACACCTAGTTGATTTGTGAGCTGCCACACACAAAAAAAAAAAAAAAAAAGTACAAGAAAGGCAGGATTCACGGTATATCTAACATTATTGACATATTATGGGAAAATGTGAGAAGACATCTTGTCTGCCTTCCTACTTTATCAGCTATGACTGTGTAGCTCCAAGGGAGGAAATTTCGAAAGACGACCGATACCGCTGAGGTCATCACATTCTAAACAGTGGTCCAGTTCTGCATTTAGCTACAGGTGACGTTCATATTTGTCTCAAACCATGCCTGAATCACACTCAATATCATCTTTTCAAGCAGCCTAGGGTGATACAGAGTATTCACGTTACACAAACTTTGTGGTCAAGTATCCTGAGATCTGTGCCCGAGTCTGAAGTGTGAAAAATGTTCTTTCACGGTGTTTCCCAAACAGTGAGTGTGCTTGGAACAAAGTATATTGACAGCCACCCAAGCATATTTGCCGACCCTTTTGAAAAATATACAATGCAATCCGCGTTCAATCAACTAGTAGTGGAGAGTTCCCTCTCGCACTACCGTTTATTTTGCCACCATGAAAGCGGTGGCCAGCTGCCGAAAAAACGGTGAATAAGAAAAGCGGATGTTGCATGCCAATAAATACAGTTGTCAATTCATTATATTCCTCTTCTTGCAATTTCAATACTTAATTTACATTGTTGTGAGATATAGTTTAATAAATAATGCTACATGATAAGGCTTCAAGTAGACCCTGTAATCGGTGATCGGTATCGGTAGATACAGCTTCTATGATCGGAGATCGGCCCCAAATATCCTGATAGGAGCACCCCTAGTGAACAGGCTATTTTTTAAAAAATAATAATAATCCAGGAAGATTAACCTTTATATTCGATTGGGACATATCCATGCGGCAGCACAGCATCGGTCAATGACGGTTGACAAAGGAGGCTAATTAGGTTATCACTTCTTTTAAAACATATACATTTTATTTCTACTGGAATATGGGAATGACATTGCAAAAATGTTAAACTCACAAAACAAGCATATTTATTTTTTGTTCACAGAAACAATGAAAAACAACCATAAAAACATGTGATCTTATGAATCTGTGCTATTTATTTGCCTGTGTGCATCCTTTCTTATGCTCAGTCATGTCTGTATAGTTGCTTAAAATTCAGTTAATCTCATTGCCTAGAAAAAAAAAAAAAAAGAAAAAAAAAAAGAATGCGTCACTATATTGCACGAATCTGGTACCATATATATATATATATATATATTTTTTTTTTTTTTTTTTTTTTTTTTTTTTTATATAAACATGATCAAGCAAAAAATGTTCTGGGCCATGTGCTCTGACAAACAGCACACCAAGTGTTTAGCTCTTAATGTTTTCACTCATCACATATGGGGTAGATGGTGGGGAGGGTGAGTAGGTTGGATCTCTAAAATGTAAACTTGATAAAAATATCAAATAAACTGTAATATTGTCTTAAAGGTCATTTTGTTTGTTGCATGTAGTAGAGCAGTTTAGTTAAAAATTAGATTAAATCATTCTTTAACCAACATTCTTGGATAGTCTTGGCCAGGTGGTGATAAATTCAGCACAGACACTACGGCTAGGACTACGCTCTCTGCAGCTGTGTGTGCATGCATGCTTAAGTGTGAGCAAGCTAGATGTTTATTGTGGCTTTTAACACCAGTGCTCGTTTCTAGAGCTTTTTTTAGCTTGCACAAAACAATATCAATCAACTCGTATCAGGAAAATGAGTCGACAGAGCCGAGACTAAATTCGTCTAGTCATCAAATATCAATTATGAGAAAAATACATGTAAATAATTATTTTAATAATTAAAATAAAATAGATTCAGTTATGAATTACTATTCTTTTGTTTGGCGATTCAGGTATTGCCAACACTGACTCCTTGAATGTGTTTATTTATTTATTTATTTATCGTTTAGGTTTATAATAAAGATGAAGTAGTCGATCTGCCAATTAGTTTGATCAGTTTGATTTGCCATAACTGGCAATCGATATAAATGACCATGCAGCGAGCACAGAAGCTTCAGAGTGGCGTAACATTATCAAAAAACAAGCTCTTTAAAAGCCTGTGAAGAAATTAGTCTCTAATCCAATCATTACACAAGTCCCAAAACACCGTTGGGGTAGCGCTAATCAGTAGAAAACCATGTGTGTTAGCCACTCAACCAGTGTGCTCGCAAGTTCATACTTTGGAGGCATTTAAGGAGGTAAATTGTCACCATTTCTTTATAATCCTACAGAAGGTACACTATGAACCATTTGCACATTTTCATCCCATGTGGTAGGAGTGAATTATATGCCAAGTTTGTCTTCAAATAATTATTATGTCAGATGACAGAGATATGCACTGCTCAGTAAAAATATTAAACTTGTGTATTTAAAGTTAGTTTGTATTGTTTAAATGCTATGCTTAGTTTTTAGGTGTTATCAGTAGTGTTTATTTTGTCAGGTATTTTCATTTTGTCAGATATTTTACATTTTAGTCTTAGTCCCAGGATAAATGTCATCATCATATTTGGTCTTTTTGTCCTATTTTCTTTAGTTAAGTTTCATCTTATTTATAAAAGGTCTGGGCATTTTAGTCTAGTTTTGGTCAGAGGAACCTTTAAGTATTTTAGTCAATGAAAACATAAAATTTAACAATATGACTATATAGTCAAGCCAAAAGCCTTTTTTTTTTTTTTTTTACAAAAGAATGATCTTAACATTTAAAATGCATCTTTTCATCTGATATTTTCAGCTAATTATATTTATTTTCAACCATCACAACAACTCCTGCATGTCAAATACTCTTAGTTTTTTTTACTACAAAACAACAATAGGAGCAGTATGGACAGTGTTTTGAAACTTTTTTTTTTAAATAATTTTTCTAAAAGAAAAAAAATATATTTACACGCTTGGACTGTCGTATGAATAGCTCCTATGGGTTGCAATCATTAGCTAGCCTATTAGCTTAATGGGTTTAGCAGTGGTTTCGCTATAAAATAAAATTAAATACATTACATCTAACAAAATTACCACAAAGAGGCTGTAAAACTACCTTAAGATTTTTATGGTACACCTTGACGTGTCTCTTCAGGTTTGTGATATTTTTCCAAGCAAACTATGTGCCCACACTGTTTACCCTCCGATATTACTACACATCTGCTTTTTACCTCCGGTTCAATATAAAGCAAGTGGGCTCTTCTCTTTCGCCCGAGTAATCCTGCTGTCATGACAAAGAGTTAACGATTACCGAGCTTGTAACATCCCACCACTGTGCATACTGTGCACTCCTGATATATCTCAACAAAAATTTCATATTGAGGAAAATAAAAGCATATTTTTTACTCTTTAAAATTTTTAGTCTTGTCTTTTTGTCGTTAACAATATTACATGCTGGTTTGGTCACAGTCACTGTTTACTGATATAGGTGACATCTCGTCATCGGAAAAAACGAAAATTATCGTAATTTTTTCTGTTGACAAAATTAACACTAGTTAGAAGAAACGGGTTGCATTTAATTAAAAAAGGTTTAAAATAGTAACAAAACCAAGGGGAGAAAATAAATATCGAATTATAAAGTACTAGTTATCGCAATTTTAATCTAATCGGCACCTAGGTATTGTGATGATAGGGTATCGGGGGAGGTGAATAGTGATTTCCATCCCTAACAAATACTGATGTGTTTGGGACAATGACACACTGAAATAGCAACCAGAGGAGAAAGTGAGACACCAGTCTGAGCACTGGTGGAGGTTTCCTTTACACACTGCCTTCCAGTTTGCCCTGCAGGCACATGCAGGTTCAGTGGGTGTGAGTTTAAACCCCAGCACAGCTCCCTTCCCCCCAAAAGTCTGTAGATATTAACCTTACTCTACATTTCACACCGACGTGTAGCTCAGCACAACACTGCTCCTGATCCTCTCTCTCTTTCTCTGATTAGCAAACCCTAGCTAACTAGCTTCCTGCACAGGAACTTCACTTCACTATTTACCACTGCATCAAAAATATACATATAAAACACCGCATTACCCTGTGACACATCCAAACAGCCCTGACCTGGACCGAACTGCTCTCGAATACATGTCATTGAGTGAACGAGTGGTGCCAAAGAAACAAACACACACAAAAAGCAGAAAGTGCCACTTCCATTGGGGCAGTAGTGTTGTTGACGGTTTGTTTAGCAGCGTTAGCATTATCAACATTCCTGCAGCCCGGATTAATTACAACACGCACACGGACTGCAACAAAAACACGCCACGTCAGGGGCACCACGTATGTCTTACCCACACAATCAATGAGTTTAGACCGCCACGAATCCGGGTCCTGACGTAAGCCGCGCTTCTCGTTGCTGCAAATCCGTCGTCTGCACGAACTCGCCATTTTCTACCTTTTTTTGCGAGTCCGCCGGCAGCGCGCACGCCCAGTGTACACGTCACGAGGCGCGTGCACTCGACGCACGCGCTGCACGAGCGCCGAGCAAAATAAAATAAAATAAAATAACTATATTTAAAAACGTGCGCTTTTTCTTTCTCTCTCTCTCTCTCTCGCTCTGTGTTTCTGCGCACTGATATCATATGAACAAAAATATTTATTTTGGTGTTATGTTTAAATCGGACCTGATGATTTAAAAATTGTCCAAGCTACTCGTTTAGGGATTTAAACATCTGTTTTACTGAACTTTGGAATTAACTGCTTTCTGTAGTTCTTCTTTCATTCGCCTCTCTTTCTCTCTCTCATATTATTATTATTATTAATTGTGTTATGAGCAGGGGCGCCGCTAAGGGAGGGAAAGTTAGGATGATTCTAAGGGCCCACGTCCTTTAGGGGCCCCCAGAGATCTGCTTTATTAGTAATAACACTACTAGCAGTAAATTAAAAGAAATTAGAAATGTATCTACAAAAGAGTTACAAATGAAAAAAAGATTACGGCTTATTTCTGCATCTCCAGTCAAATCACACCCCTCTCTGATTCACTATATGGTTCAGCCCATCTTACCTAGCGAAGAGTGTCGCTGCTGAGTACAGGTGCTGAACTGTAAAAGCAGATATGGCATCGAGTTCAACAAAGAAGCGTAAGTCCGGTCATCAGAAATGACAAGCGAGGTTACAGAGAGGTTCACCTGAGCTGGCTTTAACACAAACACATTTGCGCGCTGACAGGTTGAAAAACCCAACTTAATTAATGGCGCATAATATCTGGAACAAATATCTGCCCATATGGGTCAGTATTTCTTTTGTCATTTAATCATGCATAATGCTCCCCCATCAAAAATATGATGGGGCATTAATCACTTATCACAACTGTGAATAGATGCGGAATAGAGACAGATTAAATCCCCATAAACACTCACACTTGAAAACAATTCTAAAACAACTAAAAAGTTCCAGAGGTTTAGCGCCTGTTATCGCAGGACATGGATAGTTTATCTAGAGCAAACTACTGTATTTTTACTGCTTATATTTTTGCCCTAGTTTAATTTGGATTTACGCAATTTCATGTGCTGTGTGTGTTTGAGAGAGAGCTTATATTGTCCTGGATTACTACTACTACCACTACTATTAATAATAATAATTTTTGTTATGCAAATTAAACCCATGGGTCTCAATCATCATCATCATAACATTTGAAAAAAAAAAAATATATATATATATATATATATATATATATATATATATATATATATATGAAAACAATCGCCAATTGTTGCTAAAGCCAGCCAGTGGCTGTTCAGGGTCAAGTTTATAGGGGCATTTGTTAATACAGAGTACTATAATGCATCAAACACTTATTTCCTGGCTTGTTCTATTGTAAATATCGCTTATTAATGATGCACTGTTTTATGGGAGTTTTGTAATGTTCAGCAAAATAAACACTGTCTATGGCGAATTTACTGTAAACGTCTCAAAGTCACAGGTATGTGCTCCTGCATTCCTCAGGTTTGCCTGAACTAGCTTTAACATAAACACATTTGCGCAGGTCGGAAAAAAAATTAAAACACAGCATTTAGCACTAGTGGGGTAGCAGCAACAACCCCAATCAAACATTTTCGATAACTTGCAATGAGTCTGAGGAGGTTTGGCCCACTCATCTTGCCACACTTTGACTAGGCCACTCCAAAGTCTTCATACCGCATATTTTGTCATAGGGCCCAAAATTGCTAGCGGCACCCCTGACGAAAATATCCTGAAAGAGAATTTCCGGCCATCTGTGACCTCAAGCTGAAGTGAACTTGGGTTCTGTAGCAGGACAACGATTCAAAGCACACCAGCAAGTCCACTTCTAAATGGCTAAAGAAAAACAAAATGAAGACTTTGGAGTGGCCTAGTCAAAGTGTGGCAAGATGAGTGGGCCAAAACTCCTCAGACTCATTGCAAGTTATTGAAAATGTTTGATTGGAGTTGTTGCTGCTAATGGTGGCCCAACCAGTTGTTAGGTTAAGAGGCAAACACTTTTTCACACAGGGCTATGTATTTTTGTTTTTCCTTAATACTAAAAACCTTAATTTACTTAATTAAGAAATTTAATAATAAAAACCTTAATTTAAACTGCATGATGTGATGTGCGCAGATTCTGACTCGTGCGTGCTACCATTACCTGCAAATGGAGTGTGCAGTCAACTCTCTGCCGCTCCTCACGCTACTCCAATGTAAAGCCTATGACATGCAAACTGTATGGTAAAAAAAAAGCTGATAACCGCCTGTGACACAGTCACAGTATTACATAATAGTTGATGATCCTACTGCTTCATATGGCGCAGAATCCCTGTGACACACCTGTGACGGTGCTACTTATGCAAACAAACAGAATTCCTGTTTTATATATAAAAGGGCCCAAAAATTTATACACACTTCAATAGTTATCTATTCCCTTTTTTCAAACTTGAATTGAATTATGGCAGCAAATATGTAGTATTATGTTTCCTCTAAAGATTTCAGTAGTTGCCTCATTATTGATGCTATCATGTGACCTTTAGAAGAGAGGCATATATTTTATTGTTTAAATGTGTATACATTTTGTCGGTCCCCCTGTATATAAATTGTGTCTTGCTTTCTGACTGTACCACCAAATGTAAACAATGATTATTTTAACTAGGTCATAACCCTGAGTAGAGACCCATTATGTTCAAGTGATAGTGGTTATGGGGTCGAGTGTCAAGGGCTTGATTCTCACCTTGGATCCAAGTTCATCGACTTTGCATGTTCTCCTTATGCTTGGTTGGTTTCCTTCAGGTACTCTGATTTCTTTCCACAGTCCAAAGACATGCAGATTAGGCCAATCGGTCTTCTTAAATTGGCCGTAGTATGTGAATGAGCATGTGTGTATTAGTATGTTCCCTGCAATGGATTGGCACCCTGTCCAGGGTGTATCCTGCCTTGTGGGATAGTCTCCAGGCACCCCACAACCCTGTATGCAGGATAAAGCATTGTAGACAGTTAGTGGGTGGGAGGCTGTTGGTTTGGACATGTGCAGTGGAGGGATGAGGGGTATATCAGGAGGAGAATGTTAGACATGGAGCTGCCTGGCAGGAGGAAAAGAGGAGGGCCCAAGAGGAGGTTTATGGATGTGATGAGGAAAGACTTAAAGGAGATTGGAGTGACAAAGGAAGATGTGGTAGACAGAGTTAGTTGGAGACAAATGGTCCGCTGTGGTCCTCTTTATCTTCTACAGAGGGATGACCGAGAGCATCTTGATCAGCTGCATCACTGTCTGGTTTGGGAATTTTGCAGTCTCAAACTGCAAGACCCTACAGCGGATAGTGAGGACAGCCAAGAAGATCATCGGGGTCTCTTCCCTCTAACCCACCAGTGTTGTGGCTGCTCATACACACCCCTTACAAACACTCTTCATCCTTTTGCCATCTGGAAAAGGCATTGAAGCATTCAAGCCCTCACATCCAGACTGTGTAACAGTTTCTTCCCACAAGCCATCCGACTCCCTAATTAAATATGACTGGACTGATAAACTCACACTCAGTCAATTAATTTTTTATTTGTATAGCGCTTTTAACAACTGTCATTGTCACAAAGAAGCTTTAGACAATCGAAAGTTTGTATGAAATGTGTATGAATCAAAATGATTAGACAGTCCTTGATGAGCATGCCGAGGGCGATGGTGGCAAGGAAAAACTTCATGAGGTGGCAATAGGGAGAAATCTTGAGAGGAGCCAAACTAATTAATCAACATTCATTAATAAACAGATCAATTATTAATTAATAAACAGTCAAATTCATTCTCATTCATTCACCATCTAGCAATTTCACACACCAACCTGCAAATTGCTTTTTTGCACAATATTCATTACCTGTTATTAGCAACTTCAACATGAAAGATTTACTGTCTGTCATGGCCTGCTTCCCGGACTGTGTATGAGGTTCCACTTACAGTAGTGGAAGGAGTGGAACACAAGACACACTCACACCTCAGAAGGTGGTTGGGAATCCCTCCAGGCTTCAAGTCCGTTGGGCTGTACATCAGATCAGGGCAATTACATCTACCCGTCTGTTCCCTGGTTGAGGAGTTCCAAGTAGCCAAGTGCAGGGTGGCTATGACCCTCAGGGATTCAAGAGACGACAAGGTCAGGGAAGCTGGAATAAAACCAGATCAGGACGGAAGTGGGAGGCCTCAGTAACTCTGGCCCTAGCAGAAGGGAACCTGGAGCTCAAAGACATCATTGGAGCACCATGCACAGTAGAGCAAGGCCCTTCCATAGGTGAGGGAAAGTTCTTTGTGGAGAGAAGAGCCATGATCCAGGCGGAAATAAAGGACCTAGAGGAAGAACGGAGGAAGGCAAAGTTTGTGGAGCTAGGATCCCAGGAGGCCTGGACAAGGTGGGATCTCCCCAAGAGAAAGGTGACATGGAGGCTCGAGCCATACCGGATCTCATTCTTGCTTAGGGCCATCTATGACACCCTTCCAACCCCTGTGTATCTGGACAGATGGGGATAAGAGACAACTCAACATGCAAGCTCTGTGGGCAAAAGGGAACAATGGCACACAGCTTGACAGGATGCAAAACTGCGTTGGCCCAGGGCAGATACAGATGGTGCAATGACGAAGTACTGACTGTGCTAGCTGACATCCTAGAGCAGGAGAGGACCAGGAAATGTCAACATAAGAGCAAGTCGGCAAAGGAATAAAATTCGTCAAGGAGGGGATGAGGGCAAGTATTTTGCAGTCTGCTAAAGCATGGTAGCTTAGGGTAGACCTAAAGAATAGGCTCCAGTTGCTAGATGTTGTCCACATTACCTTAAGACCTGATGCGGTCCTCTTCTCCATGGAAGGAAAGAAGAATATCCTAGTGGAGCTTACAGTGCCGTGGGAAGAGCGGTTGGAGGAATCAGAGAAAGAAGTGAGAGAAAGAAGGCAGTGCGAAGGCTGGGGGAGGCAGCAGAGAGAGCCTCCTGTTGGATTTGGAGCAGGAGGGAGGAGTTGAGCTGGCAGCCTGGAGGGAGCGAGTAGTGGCTAGCCACCACTACTGACCCACAAACGGGAGGGTGTTATGGTTAAGGGTCGAAACACTTTGGGATTGTTGGTAAAAATCTGATGACACAACCTCCTGACTGAAGGCTCCAGTCATTGCAAGATGACTAAAGGAGAATTATCTAAGTATGTATGCCATTACTTACTGTTATTTGCAACTTCAACATGAAATATGTCTGTCATCTCATGGACAATTTATTTGCACGACCCCACTCAGTATCACAGTATTTGTGTCATATTGTTGCTCATGTTCGTGCTTTGCATATGCACTTTGTTTGCTGTCTTTTTGTATAGTTGTTAGATACTTTTGTTAATTTATGGCGTTAATTTGTTGTCTTAGCTAGTCAGCTAATTACGTGTCTTAGCTAGTTAGTTTGGCTAATTTATGTTGTATGTAGCACCTTGATTCTGGAGGAACTTTATTTCTTTGTCTTTTTTTAACTGGATATTGTTAGAACCAGAAGTGGGTAGTAACGAGTTACATTTACTCCGTTACATTTACTTAAGTAACTTAAAAAAAAAGTACTTCTATGAGTAGTTACTGCACCATTCTTTTACTTGAGACGCTATTTTTACTCCAATACACTCGGTTACACTCGACTCGTTACGTTTCTAACCATTTATTCTACATTAGATATTATTTATTTTTGCCAGGGAAAGGCAGCCGGTGGATCTACCAAGTGTCTGTGTTCCACCAATCAGACATAGCAACAATAATCACATGACTCAGTTTGACCAATCAGCCACAATAGCAAACATGTTGCGCTTACTTTAGCTGTTTTATTTAATGTTGCAATAGCACTCACTCATCTTCTTTACCACTTTATCCTATGTTCAGAGTCATGGAGCCTATCCCAGGAGGCTTAGGGCATAAGGCGGGGTACACCCTAGACAGGGTGCCAATCCATCGCAGGGCACAGACATATACACTCACTCACACGCTACGGGCAATTTTGGAAACGCCAGTTAGCTTAATCTGCAGGTCTTTGGATTGTGGGAGGAAACCGGAGTACCTGGGGGAAACCCACCAAGCACAGGGAGAACATGCAAACTCCATGCGAGACGGGAATCGAGCCTGGCCGGGGATCGAACCCGGACCCTGGAGGTGCAAGGCCACAGTGCTAACCACTACACCACCGTGCCGCGCGTTATTAGCAAATAAGCTAGAGGCTAAAAAATATACGTTTTTTACATTTGATCTGCTGGACACAGTTTATGGTAAAGTCAGACCTCATTATTTTCTATCTGCTGAGCCATTTGGAGGGCGACTGAACATACAGTATATCTTATAGTTTACACTGTTCAAACGTACATATGTTAACAAAAGCTTTATGTTGTGAAAAAGTGAGGTTAGGAAATTTGTATTTCTTGTTCATTTAATTTGCTCTTTTGTAAAGATATTTTGTTTTATTTATTTAGTTCATTTAGTTTGTTATTTGGAAATGTCAGAATTTTTACATTATTTTATCATTTTGTTCTAAAATAAATAAATAAATAAATCACACATCACAATAAAGCAGTTACTCTGTTCGTGAGTAATATTTTCACCAAATACTTTTTACTTTTTACTTGAGTAATATCTTGGATTTTTTACTTCTATTTAAGTAATATTATTTTAAAGTACAGCTACTCTCACTTGAGTGCAGTTTTTGGCTACAAGGTGCGCTCTGGTTAGAACGACAATGAAAGCCTACTTGATTTGATTTGTGTGGCGACCCCTAGCGGGAGCAGCCGAATGTTCGAGAACGTTGGAGAGCGATTTTGCACCACCGGAAGGCAGTAGTGAGAGAAGAGGGAGGGGGAACGTTCCAATCCACCAGGGGGAGCTAACATCCGCTTTCGTTCTGCGTAATGCAAAGGAAGAAGATTTGATTCACATGGCAGCGGTCGGATCGGAAATATTTAAGGGTTATAATACACTGTATGTTAACGATAAGCTCGAGCTTCGAGATTGAATTGAACGCATGACGCGTCATTACGGTAAAGTGTGCCGTACTTGAGGCGCTGCTTGGTTAACCTGATTAACCTAAAAGCTTTATATTTATTTATATCTTTATAAACAAGCTTGTAAATACGGAGTTAGCTTTCTGTAAAGGAGGAATATGAAGAACAGGTTTACAGACCAGCGACTCAAACAGAGAGTTGAGCAGGTAAGAGTGAATACATCACAGTAGGAGATATACGATGATATAAATAAGTCTTATTAAACCACTTCAGTGTTATTTTGGTTTATTATTATTATTATTATTATTATTGATGTGAAAGTGTGTTACTGGCAGGAGATCTGGGTGACATACTGTACAGGCATCAGGTTTTCACAGCGCACAAGACAGAAAGTAAAACTCTGTTTAAAACACTGAGCTCGTGAGAACTGTAATGCTGGGACAGTAAACATACAGGACACTCTGAAGTCGTTTTCGATCTGGAACATCATGGAATTTCCTCACCGCAGCTGATATGATGAAACAATCTGTTTTTTTTTTCCTACAGTACCTGAAATCCAGCAGCAGCAGTCAGTATGTCGACGTTGCAGAAATGGCCGCAGACCTCCAGCGACAGTACAGGTCCGATACCACAAACTGCATTATTATTATTATTATTATTATTATTGCATCCGAAACATTGTTGTGAATGATTGTTTTTACAGAGTGGATTATGGACGACGGAACAAAACAGCTTTTCGGATACAAGTGGAAAAAGGTAAATCCGATAATTTGAGCTCGGGTTACCCCGTGACCGCTGACATTTCACCACATTCAACCAAAAAAACAAAAGGAAATGTACATAGACAGGCCCAGCTCTACACACCTTAAATCACATTACATAGTCAGACTCTTCAGATTCTTAGCTATCGATCATCGTGTCATGTGTCAAGATGTCAAGCACTTGCAGGTTCCTCCATGTGTCATCTGAAACCCCTTGAAATGATATCAGGGCCGCAGAAGAACAAGATCAACAGCATTATATATCACATTAGCAATTACAGTATGTTGTTTGCATTAATAGCCAGCATGTCCTAAATTTCAGTCTTACTACAGATCACCACAGGGATCAGCTTTGGTTAATAAATAAGCCCTGACCATTTTCTTAAAATCATCTTGTCTCATCCCTGTTGAATGATGTAATGATGTTATCTCTGGCTTGTAATCCGATTCAACCACTTCCCTAACACACACACACACAAAAAAAGTTTTGTCTAGTTTCCCACATGGCCTAACTTTTACGGACACTTAGACATTACTTACATCATTTAAATTCATGTTTAGGAACGCTCTTATTTAGAGCGACTTCAAAAGTGCTTTGAAGTTTTCATCATTGGATAGATCAAAGTACCGACAGTAGTACCACACCCATCTGTGATGCTACGTTTTTCATCAAAGAGTTGCCACGAAATTGGAATCACAGAATTTCTGTTAAGTTTTATTTATATAGCGCTTTTAACAGTGGTCATTGTTGCAAAGCTGCTTTACAGAATCAAAAGGAAATGAGTATAAAACGTGTGAGGAAAGGTGTATAAATCGAATTTTCACAAACCGAGGTTTATGAACATGTGCTTTGCCAAGCTTGAAGTGGGAAATCTCCCGTGTCCTCCATCTTTGCTGAACAGCAGTGCCTGACCTCAAGCAACCACAAATCCCCCACAGCAACGCTCCACAATCTAGTGGAAAGACTTCTAGAAGAGTGACGGTTATTATAACAGTGAAGTTAATCTGGGAGGGGGGATGTTTAACAGTCACATGACTATAATGGTCAAGTGTCTATAAACCTGTGGCCATATACTGTATGTGGTTAAGTTTGGAATGATCTTCATCAGATAGTCAAAGCTCATCACTGACATGTCATGTGATCATTAGTAATAGTTACACGACAAAGAAAGATTCAATGAGAACTCATTATGTTATGTTTATTATGTGGTAAATATTTCATTAACACATTTTCAAGTGTAAGCGTTAAATACAATTCGCAAAGTAGTTACTGTTTTTACTACCACATTAATTAATCCTGCTTAATGTAGCTGTATACTAGATTGATAGTTTTACCAAATATTTTATAATGTTATTATAGTTTATTAAGCTTTGTGGTTGTTTTATTTATTTATTTATTTATTTATTTTACATGTATACAGTGCACACGGTGCTGTGTAACGAGTCTGAGCTTTCAGCACTGGAGGAAAAACACTTGGCTAAAAGAGCCAGACGCGGTAAAGAGGATGATGGGTAAGGGATGCTCATAACATCGAGTAATCAAGAGAAAATGAATGAGTTTATTCCTAATTAATGTTGAAGTGCGCTGTAGTCTATTATGTCTTTACATCTATTCAGTTAGAAAACTGTTCATTTTGCCTTTTAAAACTAATGTACAGTATGTTAATTTATACAAAACATAGTTCTAACCAAGTAATCTGATTGGACGAGAGGCATTCCACGAGTGGTGATAATGGATGGGAACAGCACTGGGATATTTAACTACATTTATGTTTGAACTGAGGACAGCAGAGGGGATCTTCTTATATGAGGTCAGATTAGGGGGAAATCTAATTGGCTTGTTTCAGCCCTGGTCAATACCAGAGTGGAAAAAGGACAGAAGAGAACGCAGGGAATGTTGTTCTTATTTGTACCCAGCTGAATGAGTTATAAAACCTGCTTGATGTCCACTTAGTTGCCATCTTTCTTGTTTTCTTCAGTGAGGACAGCAGTGTGCTGAGTGACAGCACAGACAGCGAGGCAGATTTCTCTGAAAATGAGGTGTGTATGGGCATCTTATCATGACGCCATCACATTACGATATTATTATTTCCCTTTCTACCATGTAATCACATCGGATGGTAAATCATTAAACAACCATGTAAAGTGTTGTATTGATGATGATATTGGATTTAAAAAAAACTTTTTGAGAAAACGCAGGTTTTGCGATAAGATTTTTATCCCAGATTAAAAACTAATTTATTTAGTTTGCCGTTTTTATCTTTTTACTTGTAAAATCTTTTTCTTTGGTCTAGTTTTGGTCAAACTTTTTGGTAAAGTTTTTGTAGAGTTTTTATTGGAATTTGAAATTGCTATGTAGATGAAATGGATTATTATTCCAGTTTGATCAGCCACATAAATATTTTCCTTCCCATCAACAGAACACCAATCACATGAACAACTCGCTGATGTTGCTGTATTCCAAGGGGAACCCCAACAATGGAGTCGCTTCAAGAGAGCAGGGCAGCAGTAGCCCCAATCCAGCCTCTCAGAAGGGTTCATCAGCTGAGGGCAGCAGTAGCAGTTGTACCCCTCATCGGTCCACCACCACCACCACCGTGTCCGCAGGTGGCTGGTTCATCGATAAGAAAGGATCGAAAGGACGAAAAGATCAGGAAAGCATCCTGATTGACCTGTGTGAGGAGTCAGCCAGCCCTGCAGTCAACGTGTGTTTGCTGTTTGCGCAGCACTTTAAGTTTTTTTTTGCATTCGTATATCTTTAATTGGATATTTATATCTGTTTTGTATGTGTATGACATAACAGAAAGACACGGATGTGTCAGCGCTGGAGCCGGAAAGGAAGCCGAAGACGGGCAAGAAGAAAGAAAAAAGAAAAGCCCAAAAGGAAGGAGAAAGTAAAGATGTAGACGCGGATATTGAAGGAAGTGTCATGTCAAAAAAAGGTGCGATTCCTCATGTAAAGTCAAAGGATTGTTTTTTCTTATTTGTTAGTTATTAGAAATGAAATGACAGTACATTATTTGTGTTTAAGCCCGGACAAAACCTCCTGAGCTTCAGCATTCCACAGTGACCTTTGAAGACGTTGGTGGTAATGACGAGACTCTAAAGGTATGCTTGATCCACTGTATGCAGTTCGTCTAGCGTTAGTTAGATTTGATAAAATGTTTTCACAAATTGGGAGCTTTTAAAAAAAATTAATAAATAAAAAATCTTTGAAATATGTGAGTGTGTGTTCCTGTTATCATATCTCTATCAGTGTGGTAGTATCTCATTAAGAAGCAAATTCATAAATATAATTTCTCTACAAATTTCTATAAGGAGGCAGGGTGTTCAAGTCAAACCGGGACAGTTACAAGAGTAAAAACTCCTTTTGTTTCTCTATATAATGTTCTGCTACACTAATGTACTCATCCCAGCATTCATTGGTGCCTTGATACCGTCAACGTACAAAGTTTTCTCAGTATGCTAGAGCCTTGATCAGCCTGCCTGCTTCATGTCTAAAACATTGGCCACCCAGGAACTCCTTTAATGGCCCAGACATGTGGAAATGGCTGGGAGCGATTGTACTGTGTTGTGTAATGTGTTTCACTCAATGAATGTTCACAGGAACGACTGCAGGGGGCTCTGAGCCACCTTGTACGCCTTCATTCAGGAGAAATGTCATCGCCAGTCCCAGTTTGAATTGAACACCCTTTGTGTCTCGTCTTGCCTTTGCATGCACACAACACATGCACGCACAGGCCCATGTTCTGCATGTAGAGCCATTTTTGCATTTTTGTTTTTCAGGAATTGTGTAAGCTGCTCATCCATATGCGTCATCCTGAAGTTTACCAGCAGCTAGGAGTGGTGCCTCCACGAGGTTTTCTTCTTCACGGGCCTCCTGGCTGTGGGAAAACCCTCCTCGCCCAAGCTGTTGCTGGGGTGAGTGCGCATTAGGTGTAAATTATGCTAATAATTGGTTGGGCGATATGGGTGTTAATATTGATCATAATCACAAGCTGTTCCAAGTACACTGCCTAGCCAAAAAATGTCATTTCAGGAGGGTTAAATAATTGGTTGCATCAAGCAAAAAAAATTTTACTACTCAATTGTACTCCAATTACTACTCCAAGTACTCCGGTTTCCTCACACAGTGATGGTCTGTGGTGGATTGGCACCTGGGCCAACATTTGTAAGTCCAACAAAGTGAGTCTTGTACGCCTTTGACACAATGTATATTCCTCACACTGCCATCATGTAGCCAAAAACCGTAACCGTGTCTAAGGAAATTAATCTCGCATTGAAATATTTATACTTTTATTTCGCGCCTTTAGTTCACGAGGGGAATCCTGGACGCCATTTTGTCTCAGAGCTGTTTTCCACTGTGTTGGACTGTGAACTCTGTTTTGTTGAGGATTTTCCAAGAATAGGATTATTAACCAAAAGGACAGCTTTAAAGGATAGCAATTTTTTATCCTCATGCTTCCTACGATCTATGAAACCGGCGAGGCCGACTCATTTCTCCCGCACCCCAAAACAAGCACACATACAATACACGCGAGCTACTTAACCGAAAGTAGGATCGTGGTCTGTTCATATCTATCTGCATTGTTTATGGAGTTAAACAAGGATTGAGAATTGATTCTCTCCTGTTGTTCTTTTTACGTTTTGTTATCAAGTCTTATTTATGGCAGTTCACTGGAGAATGACTAATACATAGATATATGCTGTAGGTGATCTTGTTGAAGTAATGATCTTTTGTGTAATTGCAGGAAATGGAGCTGCCAATTTTGAAGGTCTCTGCTCCGGAGCTGGTGTCAGGAATTTCCGGCGACTCGGAGCAGAAACTGCGTGAGCTGTTTGAGCAAGCTGTGGTAAGTGCACTATAAAGCCCATTTTAGATACTAAACACTCGATGACCTATTGTCTCATTAAATGTGGAGTGAACCTCAAAAATTAAATATGCCGACATATTCAACAAGCATAATATCTTGTGTTCAAAATGATTACCCATGATGGACACATGATGGCTCTTTGATTGCATATTTGTGTACAATTAAGCACCCTTAGAAAACGTAGGTCATAAGTGCTTCCCAGAAACGTTTGCTAAGTAATAAACTGGTGTAAAGCATTTAGCACGGCAGGCCAGAACACAGACATGGAACACTAGGTTCGAGAAACAAATGCTCTTTAAGACCTCCAGGAATGGCAGAAGTCATTCTTTGGCGGTCGACGGGCTGTGCAGGAGGAGGCAGCAAGGCTGAGACGCAGTCCACTTTTCGGCGAGTTGTCCCAGGTTGTAGGCTTTCTTTGCTCTGTAACAGAGAGTGCAGATCGGCCAGGTCTATCCCGATACGCTCAAATGGTGTTCCGATGATGGGCAGAGGAATTAGTGGGTTGGGAGCCGGCTTTTTGGCCGCAGTCCTCTGGCACTTGGGACCCTGTTGATATGACACCAGGATGGTAACCCTTGTGTTGCCTTGGGTTAGTGAGGCACCTGCCCCTTATGTGTATGAGGGGGAGCTGACTATGGTGCTGAACATCTGCTGGATTTTCCTCTGTTTAGTTGAGTGCGAGGGTGGCAGGTACACAGCAATCCCATCACCACAGGATGCAGACGTAGTGACTATATGCGTGTGCATATTATTAATATAGCTGTTTATTGACGGGTTTGTTGTGCAACTTCTATTTGTACTTTTTATTGTCCTTAAAGTATATTTACAAGTTAATCTCTCCCCCGGTACAGAGCGGAGCTCCGTGCATTCTATTCATCGATGAGATTGACGCCATCACCCCAAAGAGAGAGGTGGCATCCAAGGACATGGAGAGACGGATTGTTGCTCAGTTACTCACCTGCATGGATGGTGAGTTTTCTGTGATAAGTTTATGATTAACAGAAATTAACACTTGTTCATTAATTTCCCCAAAATGATCACAGTTTCAGAGGGCCTGCATCAAGCTAGGAAAACATCTGAGGAGATCGCACAAATTACTGGAATTGGGTTAGGAGCCGACCAACACGTTATTAAAATCTAGAAAGCTAGCACAGAACAAATAAAAAAAAAACTGCTTAAAGAAGTTGCATTATAAAAAAAAAATCAACAGTAGAAATCTGTAAGGTTTAATAATAAAAGTACAGTAAAAGATATAGACTCAGCAATGTTATGTGGCAACAGAATAAAGTCAGCTGACTAGCTGAATGTACTGAATGACCTGAATGTCTACAGACTTTTTTGAGAGCTGTAAGACGGGTGAGATGTTCTGTAGGTGTGACAGAAGAGTTCAAGGTGGAGGTGGGTCTGCATCAAGGATCGGCTCTAAGCCCCTTCTTGTTTGCTATGGACAGGATGACAAATTAAATTAAGGCAGTCAAATATTACATTCTGTGCCTTTTCTTGCCAGACAGTGTGTTATTGCACCTACAATTTTATAATTTTTCTATAATAATAGCTCTGATAGCTGATCTAGCATTTTTTCCAGATATTGGACTTATGGAGGAAATCGGCTTAATCTCTTGTTGAGTGCCAAAGTTTTTCTGCATTGTTTACAATAAAATAGGTAATAAGGTTATTGGTTTGAAGCCAACTCTACTGATAATAATCAGTATTGCTATCGAGATAAGCAAAGGTGGAAGGAAATGGTTGCGCATAGAATTATAAAGCAATAAATTCTGTGTATAACTGTTTTTTTTTTAACTGTAGGTGTATCTGGTTGTATTCTTATATCCTCCCTCTTTTTAGATTTGAATTCCTTAAACGTCCCAGCACAGGTGTTGGTTATTGGAGCCACTAACCGGCCTGATTCTCTGGATCCGGCTTTGAGAAGAGCAGGACGTTTTGACCAAGAAATCTGTCTGGGAATACCAGATGAAGGAGCACGTCTCAAGTATTTAGCCCTCAAACCTGCATTGCAGCTTTCCGATGTGTTATGCCTCATGGAAAACAATGGCCTTTATTGAAAACATACGATATTCCAAAGTTTTTTTTTTCTTTGTTTCCCACAGAATTCTTAATACTCTTTGTCGGAAGCTTAAGCTGCCTGCAGACTTTGACTTTGCGCAGCTGGCACGACTCACACCTGGGTACGTTGGTGCAGATCTGATGGCGCTGTGCCGCGAGGCAGCCATGACTGCTGTTAATCGGGTCCTTCTGCAGCAGCTTGAGACGAAAGCCAAGCGCCAGAACATCAGTGATGTCCACGATGATGATGGTGCGAAGTCCCAAGATGTGAGCAGGTCTAGTGACGCAGCGGAAGAGCCTGGACAGGCTTCTGATGATTTAAGTGCTCCGGTGAGTGAGGTGAGAATCACAAATTTCGAACCTACAGACCTTTTCTGTTGAATAAAATAAATATATTATAAAAAACACTGTTGATGTATAAGCATAAAAAAAACAGTATAGTCTGTTTCATGTTATATGAAGGTGGCATCAGATTTAGTAAACTGTATGTTCGCGGTTTTCTCCTTTTCACCAGCAGGGGGAGCTAGAACAACTGCGTTCTCTGGTGAGGAACAGCCAGTCTTTGAGTCAGGAACAGCTTGCCGATATCTGTATCGTCATTGAGGACTTCAGGGAGTCGCTGGCACGGGTCCAACCATCTGCCATGCGTGAAGGCTTCGCCACTGTACCTAATGTCACATGGGATGATATCGGTGCTCTGCAAGACATTCGCGAGGAGCTGACTATGGCCATCTTGGTAGGATTATACACAATGCATTAGAGAATAAAAGTCGATACAAAACAAAACACTAACTGCTTATGGTAAGGTGTTTTGAAGTTAATATTACTTTTAAAAGTTTACAGTATACATTAGGGTAGTGGTGTGAAATCAACCAAGCAGAAGCCACACCCGATTCCACCTTGTTAATTAGTTAATCCTGGCTTTTAATAGATTAATCAGGTGTTGCTTCTGCATGGGTGAAACGTAAACCTACATGAAAACCAGTTAAGATTTGATACCCCAGAATGTAAAGAATTTATTATAAGGAAACTGAGAACAGGAGTCCTGAGAAGAACATACGACATTCTGCCAGTTATGTTTTAGTAAACGGTACTGTACAATATTGTACAAGTGTTTCTGAGGTTCCTTAGCCTGTCCAAAAGATTTGAAATGTAATAGTGTGTGTATGTGTGTTTTCAGGCTCCTGTACGTAGTCCAGAGGAGTTTAAAGCTCTGGGATTGAATGCCCCTGCAGGAGTGCTGCTTGCTGGTCCTCCAGGATGTGGAAAAACCCTTCTTGCAAAAGTAATCTCATTTTTTGTTTTCTTCCTTTTTGGATTTTTCTTTATCTCCAGGCTGTGTTTAGAAAAGTCTCTGAAGCACAAATTTTATATTTAGCCCTCCAAAAATCCCCAGATGCTGGACCAAAAAACAAAAACATATACATACACTATGATGTCTTTAAATATGATGTCACACAAAGTTATTAACCACTTTTTGGCCTAAGTTTAAGGTGTCATTACATCAAAAAATCCCTCCACAATTTTGCATCCTGAATGTTTATATCCTGTATGTATAAATTCCCTAGGAGCAGTACATCAAATTCCATTGGGTGACTTTTGCAGAGGACCCATAATAACTGACTGCCTGTTGAGTTGTTCAGCTCACTTGGATCTAAATGTGTGCCGGTATATGTGCAAGTGTGTATGAGCTATGCAGCAAAATCTTATGAGGCATGGTCCGGGGCCGTCACAAGATTTTGCTGCATAGCTCATACATACTTGCATGTATACACACATGCAAGGTCATAGGTTCAAATCCCATGACTGCCAAGTTGTCCCAGTTGGACTCTTGAGCTAGGCCCTTAACCCTCAACTACTCATATGTTTGATGAACTTGGACAACTTTGCAGGTTGGATCAGTTGGGATTCCTTTCAAACCGTAGTCCAATGCCTTAACCAATGATCTATCCCAGTCCACATGGTCTAACCTGTCCGTCGATTTTTATAATGTGCCCTCACACTCTATGACGATATAGGGCTGATGTCAGAGTGCTTGGGCCCTAAAGATGCACAGTATGTGTCCAGCTAACTGAACTGCAGAAATTTGTGTGTTTATCAGATAGACCATCTTGAAAGTTTAAATCAGTGTTCGGTAAATTAGCAGCTTGAAAACAAACTTTTTGTTTTTTATTACAGGCTGTCGCCAACGAGTCTGGTTTAAACTTTATATCTGTCAAGGGCCCCGAGCTACTGAATATGGTGAGTTCTACAGGCGCTCATGTGACTCGTTTTTCTTGCTTAAAAGCCCTTATGAGTTAGCTTATAGTTTTTTAAAATAAATTGTAATAATCATCATCCTGTAAGAATGCTAAATATTGGTTTGAGTAAACCAATCTATTGGGCTATCTACTGATCTATTATTCACCGTATGGAACGTGCAGATGATTTGGTTACTGCATGCAAGAGATCTTTCTTGATCGAGTTGTGCTGTCATGGCAGTGCACAAGCTTATCACGCATCACGTCAAGAGTCTTTGTTTTAATCTTCAGCACCCGTTTTCTCGTTTAAGGCGTTATGCACCAATATAATATATTATATTATCCTGAGTCTGTTACTGTTTGTTGAAATTTTTTTTTATTATTGTTATTATTTTTTTAATAAAACATTATTCTGCAGTATGTTGGTGAAAGTGAGCGAGCAGTTCGCCAAGTCTTCCAGAGAGGACGAAACTCTGCCCCCTGTGTGATCTTTTTCGATGAGATTGATGCACTTTGTCCCAGACGGTCTGGTCATGAGGTAATAAGAGCGATCTGTAATGTCACATACATCTGCATTCTCACTGTTTAGCATAAATGTAATCTCCTGTATGTTTTTGCATTTCCTCGTCTTTACGTTTAGATTTATTATACAGCTTTTTTTGTTTGAACTTGCACATATTGAGGCAATCGGAAATATTGGGACATGTGTGAAGTCCCGGCAGATTATTTGAGAATATTTTATTTTGGGTTTGAGTAAATTCATACAGCATAAATAGTATCTCCGGGACTAGTTCAGTTCATGCACGGGTCAGACAGCAAAAGGAGGATAAATCACAGAAGGTCATTGCTGAAATGGTTGGCTATTTGGAAAATGCTATATTGAAGCATATTCATGGAAAGCTGGCTGGAAGGGAAAAGTGTGTTACAATCTGTAATAGGATGCAATAGAATGACTGCACCCTATTTTTGTATACCCAAAATTGTCAAGCAAAGCCAATTCAAGAACTTGGGAGAGCTTCAGGCATGGCTTGAGCCTGGAGTCAGTGCATCAAGAGCCACCACCTACAGATGTTTTCAGAAAATGGGCGACAACTGTTGCATTCCTAGTATCAAGCCACTGCTGAACCTAAACCAGAGACAATGACATAAGTGTGGTACTTGTGCTAATAGTGGTTCACAAGAGAAACAATGTAAGAACTGTGAAGAAACCCCAAATACCACATGCAGGGAATTATAGAGGCCATACCACAAAATGCAATACAATTCACTATAGCAGAAAGAATTGAAGGGCCGGGTTGGAATTTGCAAAGGAATACAGAGATGAGCTTTGGGCTGGAAGCCAAGGAAGCAAAAATGTCCAGGGACTGCATATGCTCTTTCCTGTCAATCACAGAAACACTAGATCATAGTTGGCATCCATTCAGAAAATATAAGAAGAGTTTATAAATAACGAGAGGTACATTTCCTGAAGAAAATGTGAGTGGTGCTTGAAATGACATCATGGAGCTTTCCATGTCATAGTCATGGATATAGCTGATGTCATAGCTGATGTGGGTCTCAATGTTAAGTCTATGGGACTTTTTTTATTTTTATTTTTTTTCTTCTTCCGTGTGAAAGTTTAGCGCATAAGTAGTCCCGCACCGTTTGTCGTAGACCCATGAATGAGGTGTCGAATTGCAATTAACCGCCCACCCCTTGGAAAAGTCATAGCACCCCGAAGTCGCACGATTCGACACCTCATTCATGGGTCTACGACAAACGGTGCGGGACTAGTTACGCGCTAAACTTTCACACGGAAGAAGAAAAAAAAGAAAAATAATAATAAGCCTGTGAGATTATACTATAAAGCCATTCGTTTTCGCAAGCACCACAAACTAGTTTGCCATATTACATTTGTCTTTATTTTTAAAAAGGTAAACTATTCTGAATATGACTGTATGTATAGGCTTAAAAGTGAATTCTTTATTTTTTCAATCATCCGTGGCAGTTAATTAAATACGTCTTTAACTGATCAAGAGCACTAAAGCTGATATTAGGATGTGATTGTACAGTATGTGTTGGGTTTGTGTGTTCAGTCTGGAGCCAGTGTGCGCGTGGTGAACCAGCTGCTCACTGAGATGGACGGGTTGGAGACACGGCGACAGGTTTTCATCATGGCCGCCACTAACCGACCAGGTAAAAAGACCCCCGTGTACCATTTTCGCACACATTTTTTTTGTCTTTTTGTCAATATGACCTGATAACTTTGCTGGATCTGGTTCAGATATCATTGATCCAGCGGTGCTTCGACCAGGACGTTTGGATAAAACCTTGTACGTGGGTTTGCCTCCAGCAAGCGACCGACATGCCATATTGATCACTATTACGAAGGTGAATTTATTTGTCTAAACATGATTGCTGCAATAATCCACTTGTACACAACAACCTTGCATTTCAAGCACATTGTAAATAATTTGTTCCATTGCTCCAGGGGGGAACTAAGCCTCGCCTGGAGGAAGATGTAAACTTGGAAGAAATTGCCTTCGACGAACGTTGTGACTGTTTCACGTGAGTGTTACGAAACATAAAGGACAAAAAAAAAACTTAAATCCGTGCTACAATGGATTAGGTAGTTTACTATAGTGGTCAGCATTATGACTTGAATTTTTGATTTGCTGTTGTAATATGGTAGTTTCATTGATGTCATTGTTTGCATTATATTGTCTCTGTGTGTGTAGTGGGGCAGATTTGTCAGCTCTTGTTAGAGAAGCTTCCGTGAATGCTTTAAGAGCCCACCTCAACTCGCAGACAGCTCTTGCGCACACAGGTAAACACACCAACATGCCACACACTTATACCTTTGGAAGGGATTATGGATTGTCCATGAGGACTTAACCGCAATGAAGGTGGCAATTATAAGTATGTCTCTCCACCCCTGTACAATGAAGACATTTGTTTATCACCTCAAAATATAAATGAGACAATAGATGGGACATCTGGGGGCATTAAACCACTTGGAACATGTCACTAGTCCACCTTATTTTTTCATGAGTAAAACTGTCGTTATCCACCTTTTTTTTTGGAAAGTGAGTTAATTTTCACTTGCCACACCCAGACCTAATTACTACCAGGACTGTTGAAACAAAAAATTACCTAAATATAATCTGTGAAGCACGTTTAACGATCTAAAGAAATTCCAGAGTTTGGGCAGCCTTTTCCCTTAATAAATGAAACTGTCACTTGCATTTTGTTAAATGCATTTTGTATTTACGCAGGTTATATTTGTGAAATATTAAATCAAAGGTTCTGCATGATGTTTCTTTAAACAAACAAGAAGAATGAATATCCTTTGTCCTGTATGAAAAGCAGTTAGCTTAAGGCGATGACGATAGTATCTTTATTTTCTTTTGAGATAGGACATTTGTGCTTCCCTTTATTTCGCTCCGTTCTGTTGCATAAACATGCTGGGTTTCTGATTCTGGAAAGAGCTAATTCTACTATAATATGTATAACCAGATATAATTTTTCCCCCTTGTGGTTGTTGTGTAGCATGTGGTTGGTTTGGAAACCAGGTGATATTAGGTCCTGGTCAATGAGTGATGAAATAATAATAATAATTACAGTGGCAAAAAAAAAGTCTGTAGACCTTTTGGAATTTTATTGTTCTCTGCATTTATTTTTCATGAAATGTGATCCGATCTTCATCTAAGTTAAGGGTATTGACAAATATGAAGTGCTTTAAATAATAGCCCAAAAAAAACTTTATTGAGAACACTCATTCAACATGGTAGTGGAAAAAGTAAGTGAACCCCTGGAATTAATAACTGGTTGATCACCTCTTGGCAGCAATAACCTCAACCAGGCACTTCTTGTAGCTGTGGATCAGACCTACGCATCGTTCAAGAGGAAATTTAGCCCGTTCTTTCTGGCAGAACTGCTGTGATTTTGCAAGTTCTCTTACTTAGAAATCATGGAGGGGTCTACAATTTTCAGCATAGGTGCATTTTCACTGCGAGAGAATCCAAAAAGAAAAATCCGGAAATCACACTGTATGATTTTTTTAAACAATGTATTTGTGAATTACTGTGTCAAATAAGTATTTGATCACTTGCTTAACAGCCAGATCTCTAACCCTCAAAGACCTGTTATTTTGCTTTTAAATAGTCCAGCTACACTCTGCTTATGATTCAAAATAGTTTGAGGTCGTTAGCTGTCATAAAGACACCTGTGTACCCCACAATCAGCCAAAGTCTAAGTAGCAACATGGGCAAAACCAAAGAGCTGTCAAAAGACACAAGAGACAAAACCGTAGACCTTCACAAACTGGAAAGGGCTATGGGGCAATTGCCAAGCAGCTTGGTGAAAAAAGAACAACTGTTGGAGCAATTGTCAGAAAATGGAAGAGGCTAATGATGACTGTCAATGTCCCTCGGACTGGGGCCCCACGGAAGTTCTCTCCTCATGGGGTATCAGTGAAGCTAAGAATGGTGAAGAATCAGCCCAGAACTACACGGGAGGAGCTGGTCAATGCCGTGAAGAGAGCTGAGACCATCGTTTCCAAGGCTACTATCAGTAATACACTAAGACGTCATGGTTTAAAATCCTGCATCGCACGGAAGGTTCCCCTGCTTAAGTCAGCCCATGTCCAGGCCCGTCTGAAGTTTGCCAGGGACCATCTGGATGATCCAGAGGAGTCATGGGAGAAAGTCCTGCGGTCAGATGAGACCAAAGTAGAACTTTTTGGTCTCAACTCCATTCGCCATCTTTGGAGGGAAAAAGTATGATGAGTATCATCCTAATAATACCATGCCTACAGTGAAGCATGGGGCTGGAAGCATCATGCTCTGGGGGTGTTTTTCTGCACAGGGGACAGGACGACGGCACTGGAGAGGATGAACAGGGCCATGTATTGTGACATATTGGGCAAAAACCTCCTTCCCTCAGTCAGAGCATTAAAGATGGGTCGTGGCTGGGTCTTCCAACATGACAGCACACAGCCAGGAAAACCAAGGAGTGGCTCCGTAAGAAGTATATCAAGGTTCTGGAGTGGCCTAGCCAATCTTTGGAGGAAGCTGAAACTATGTGTTGCTCAGCGACAGACCCGAAACCTGACAGATCTAGAGAAGATCTGTATGGAGGAGTGGGCCAAAATCCCTCCTGCAGTGTGTGCAAACCTGGTGAAGAGCTACAGGAACCGTTTGACCTCTGTAATTGTTAACAAGGGCTTCTGTACCAAATATTAAAATGTTTTGACTCAAGTGATCAAATACTTATTTGACAGTTATTCACAAATAAATTGTTAAAAAAATTATACAATGTGATTTCCGGATTTTTCTTTTTAGATTTTGTCTCTCACAGTGGAAATGCACCCATGCTGAAAATTGTAGACCCCTCCACGATTTCTAAGTAAGAGAACTTGCGAAATCAAAGGGTGATCAAATACTTATTAACCTCACTGTACATGATGCAATGACATTGTCCATACCATTTCTATTGGGTTGAGGTCTGGTCTCTGACTTGACCACTCTAAAAGGTGGATTTAGTTTTTCCAAAGCCATTCTGTTTTGGTCTTGAAACAGGACAATGACACAGTATCACCCAACTTCTACACAGTTTCAGCTGACGTACAGACATTTTCACATTATCCTGAAGAATTTTTTCATATGCTTTGGAATTCATCTTCCCCTCTATGACTGCAAACTAGCCAGGCCCTGGTGCAGCATAGCAGTCCTAAATCAAGATGTTTCCTCCACCATACTTTATGGTTGCTATTGTAGTGCTGCATGTTTTTTCCAAATACAGTCTCCAAGTCCCCAACGTACGAATTTGTTCCGTTCTGACAGCTCGTTCGTAAGTCCAACAAACATTGTCTAGGTACTAGGATACTAACACAATTGCCTATACACAGTCTAAAACTAACACATTCCATGATCTTGTCCTTGTTCTTTAGTATTGCGCCGTTGGTTGAACGATTCATGTTAAAAGAATGAGCTGAGAAAGAGAATGTCTTCCATTTTTTCACCTCGCTCCACTCTCTCGATTATTTTCACTTTTGTCTCCATCCATATTGCTTGACGCTTCTTACCAATACCAGCTTTATCACCGCTGCTTTTATTCTTTTATCACCGCTGGGATGCACGCTGCACACACGTGACAATGTACGCCGGACACGTGATCTAATTTCTGCAATTGAACATGCCTAAACTCATGTTTCTACCTAATATGTTTGGTATTTTGGGACTTGGTGGTTTCTACTGATGAACTGTTAGGAATGGACAGTTGTGTATATATGAACTGCGCCGTATTTCTGTGTATTGCTTGTATAAAGGGCTTATAAAATTTTGGTGTATATGTATATAGACATAAGGGTTGTCTGTAGAGATATAAAGGTGGTGTTTCCCTGTAATGGATGGTTTTGATAGTGTTGGGTGAGGGTTTAATGTTTTCTTATCAAAGTTGGTGTAGATTTCTTCTGAACTGAGGGTAGCAGCTCCTTTGTTTTAGAAATTAAAAGGTTGATTGTTACACAGAGAAGACCTTTAATGCATGTAAATGTACATATAGTCAGTTTGAATTCACAAATGTTGACACCAGTGTGAAGTGCATTCAGATTGTCTTATGACAGCAAAGTTCTGTCCTTGTGTGCATATGGATCACTTTTTGGTATTGTTTCTTTGATGCAGGGCACACATTCTCCTCCAGGTCTGTTAAAGGTATTCGTGTCAGCAGGCAGAATTTTGAAGACGCTTTCAAGAAGGTGCGGCCATCTGTGTCCAAAAAGGTGAGTGCACTTAACACAATACAAGAGTTTTTCCTTTTTTTTTTCTTTTTTTTTTTTTTACTTCAACTGAAGCAAGTAAAAGATAACAGAATGAATTGAATGGCATTCATAGCTAGAGCAGCGTTTCTGCTTCATCTGTATTTTAGTCTGCTAGGCATGTTTATTCACCATTAGGTTCACATCTGTAACCCAGCATCAGGTCAGAGGAGCTAATTATTCCCCTAGGAGCCTTTTAGTTTTGTAAACCGGATCAAAATGTCTACAGGCATTTCATCATTTTTCATTCTTTTGTTAGAAAAGCAAACAACAATTGATTTTAAGCTCTGGGTATTCGGTGCGCCTGAAGCATCACGACTTAATCTTACTTTGATGTTCAACGTCTTGCTTCTTCTGTGTTTAAAGTGCATGTTTCCATTTCACTTTATTCCATACAGGACCAGCTGATGTACGATAAACTGCGAGAGTCTATTACCAGATAGACGGCTGGCTGATAGTAGGATCAAGCTTTGGTGGAAACCATCTTCTCAACTTTTTTTCTTTTTTTTTTTTTTTTTTCTTCTGATTCATAGTTCTGAAATAAAAAAGTGCCAAAATATACTTTTGGAGTTCTTGAGTTTGTTCTTTGTGTAACTGGTGTGTGATTAAGTATATACAACAGCAAAAAACATTAGTAGTCATTTACGTTCTAATTTATTTAATGGCAGGACACATAAGTACTAATTCTTTGGGGGGTTTTTTGTGCATGATTCCATAATTTATTGTTTTGCCTCATGTCCATCATTTGGTCATTTTAAAAAGCTGGATGAGGAATAGAAGAGAGGGGGATGTTGATTCAGTTATGATTCGCAATTCTTTGGTATGGTGATTGATGTATCGCCACACTGACTCCAAAATTATTATTATTATTTTTTTATTGTCTTTACATTTATAATGGAGATGAACCGGTGACCAAAATTAGCTGGTTTTCAGTTTGGTTGGCTGTGATCGGCATGATTATGTCAACATGAAATTAAATATCCTGGGGGATAATTGATCCTACTTTATATCAGGACAAAAAGGTCCTGACACTGGGTATTGAATAGGTCTTAGCTTCATGTCAACTGGTTGGTTTTAGCGAACAAACGATGTGTAGACTTGATTCTTACACTTGTGTAAAGGTCTCATCAATTTAGTATTCATTGTAAAGAAACAGAAGACGTTTGACACTGCTTATCTGTTATCACTCTACCTGCTAACTATTTTTATGTTGTTTTGGACATTTAAAAGCATATAATCAAATAACTAGTTAAACTTTGTGTCTATGCACTAATGCTGCCTTTATATAACCTTAATATGCCTCTTCCTAACATTTACCCTTACTGTTAGCAGATAAAGTACGGTGGAACCTTTGATTATGAGCATAATTCGTTTCAGAAGCGGGCTCGTATTCCAAAACTTTCGTAAACCAAATCCAATTTTTTCCATAAGAAATAATAAAAACTCAAATTATTCGTTCCACATCCCAAAAAAATTAGTACATAAAAATAATTGATACAATATATAAAGTAAAAATAAAACAAATTAACCTGCACTTTACCCTAATAAATAAATAAATAAATAAATAAATCCGGACAGATAAGTGTTTCCGTTTGTGCGGGCAGGTGCAGTGTATTTGTGTGTGTGTGTGGAATTAGCCCCTTCCCTCGCCTCGTCTTACACAGTAAAACTCCTCCTCCCTCCCCCCACCTCGCTTTTTAAGTTTCACAACAAACACACACACAACGAGAGTGTGTGTGTCCGTGTGTGTGTTGGTGTCAAATTACACGCGCGCACAGGCAAGAGAGTGTGTGTGTGTCGGTGTCAAATTAAGTGCGCACACACATATGAGATACGATGAAATGGAGAGGGAGACAGTGATTATACAAGTAAGGGACGAGCAGTAAGACCCAGGGGAGCAGGGGAGACGATTACTCAATCCCGCAGGGCAAGAGAGAAAAATCATTGGCTCAGTTGTGATCACTTGCCGCTCAGTGTCAAAGTAAGAGTCGCATGCGTAATACATGATACTCGGCACTCGTTAAACTAATACTTGCTCGGTTTCCAATTAAAAGTGTATTAAAAATCTTTGCTTGGTTTGCGGAACACTCATAAACCATGTTACTCGCAAAAAAGTTGAAAAAAAGTAATGCAGTAAAAACCTATAAGTGTATTTTTAAATGTCATTGTTCAGTCATTCATATTTTTTTTACAGAAACCATTAGAACTTTTGTAGCAACTGCTCTGTTGATTCTTAGATAGATAGATAGATAGATAGATAGATGCACTTAAAATTATTCAACACCCACTGAAATGAGTTTTATTTAGCCAAACTGTTACGAACTTGCAAAGATTACTAACTTGCAGCTGTTTGGAATAAATTAGTAAAACAAGAGCAGTTTAAATAGCTCAACACAACGCAATTACCGCCACCTACTGGAATGGAGTGTGGATCAGGATCCTATCTAAACTAGTGCAAATTAAATCTTGGATTAAACACAATTAATTCCGGAAATGTGTTTGTAATCCAAAGCACCTGTATATCAAAGCTAATTCCCCCATATAATGGAATAATGGAAACTCAGATGATTTGTTCCACAAAACGTTTATTTATGAAACTTGTTATGTTATAACTTGATATGTTATAGTAAAAGGTATACGCGATTAACTTCCAGTTGTTTCTTCTTCCCACTGTTTCTGCCACCTTTATTTAATCTTTTATTTAATTATGGCTCTCATTTCAGATTTATCATAAGGTACAGTACTTCTATGTCCATATAACCTTCGGTTGCTGCTTTCTTTGCACATTTATCAGCTGCTTCATTTCCTACTAGCCTGATTTGAGCTGAAATCCATAATAATGTGACGATCATATCCTTGAATTCTGTACAATTTCTTCATTGAACACACACTTTCAACATTCAAAATCAAGTGAACCTTCTTTGATTGACTGATGAAACTTGTACACAAGAGAAAACAAGTGCGATGTGCCATTTGCAATTTAAATATCATAATCTTGTGCAAATCTCTGTGGTGTAAGTGGACTACCAAACAATAAAACACTTTAGTAGTAGTTATACCCTGATGCACTCAGCATCATTCATCCTGGTATGTGTGATTTTCCTTTAATAGCATGTGTATGCAATACGGCGTGTTTTATTGCCTACTAAAAAATAAAATGTCATACAATGTCTTGAAAATGTTATCATCAGCACATCTGTTTGTTTGTTTTTTATAATAAAATTAAAATATTTCAATTAAAGGTGTATAAGACTCACTTTGTTGGACTTAAGAACAAATCTGACTTACGAATGTGCTCCTGGAATGAAACTCGTTCATAACTCAGGGCTTACTGAATAGTACACTACCTAATCTGTTATAGCATCTGTTTTTTCTTTATGTTTTGTATTACTCATGTAAAACTGGCACAATTCGTCACAGGCAATTTCCTTCAAGTTCACCTTCACACCTCAAGATGAGGCTTAGTTCCCCTATGGGGCAAATTAACAAATTATTTACAAGTTCCTTAAAATGCCAGTCAGGTTACTTTTGTGTACAAGTGGATCATTGTAGCAATCATGTTAAACAAACCTTGAGAATAGCCAACAATATGACATGTCTCATGTCATATCCTACAATCATATCCTGCTGTTAACATTTATTTTTTTCATTTATTAATTTACCAGCACAGACAAAGCATAAACGCTGCTCTATATATGAATGCCGTTAGGTTCATTCAGTTTTTGCTCTCTTCAGTTTTTTTAGTATATGAAATGTGAATTAATTCTCAGTTCTCCCAGAAGCTGTACATTATCAATGGCTAGAAATCAGCTTTGTTGTCTCTACAGCTCTTGTGTGGTGTTCACTGCGCTCACCTTTTTGGAAGCAGATGGCTACAACTTCTTAAAAGCCTGGTCGAAATGTTCTTTGTTGACGCATATGTCATTAGCAGAGCTGGAAAACATGTACCCTGTGTTACAGTGCACAGAAAGAGTTACCGTATGCTCTGACTGGTGTGACTCATTTAATGAAATGTGTTACCTGCAGCATATATAAAATATACAACGTAACGTCACGACTGCATCACATCACACACATTCTCACTCACACATTGAAAAATGCCTCTTCTCTCATGAAATCTTGCGAGACTTCTAGGAGATTCTAGGGGCCGACATATCGGTTTTGATTGCGGCTGATTCTGCCTACTTGACTATGAACATAATGAAGCCATTCCCTGAGGGTACAGCAAGGGAACCCAGGGCAGCCTACAATGCCTCCTTGAGTCGTGCTCGTGTCCATGTTGAACACGCATTTGGGCGCCTTAAGGACCGCTGGCAATGCATTATGAAAAGAAATGGTTGTCAAACCTCAAATGTGAAGCACAATATGTTGTGTCTGCTTGTGTAGTGTTCCACAACGTCTGTGAATGCAAAAAGTTGCTTTCCAGGAACCCCATGAAGATGTGTTGAATCAGCCAGAAGCAGGACCAGAGCAGCATGATGCAACTGCTCTCTCCCCAGCAGAGTCCATCCGGGGATGCCTCGTATGTAGCTCATATTCACACAAATCAGTAAAGTAGCCATGGAAGCTCATACCCAAACTATTGCAGTCAAGACCCACATGAAACTGAAATCAAACATTTATTTTATAGTGCAGCGCATCCTTCATTTCTGAACATGGCAATAAGTTTCAACTTTTTCCAGTGTTTGGATATAAAATAAACAATTGTTCTAAAATAGGAAAAAAGTTCTTTTCAGTGTGTGAATAATAAAATAAAAGATTCTGTTACAAAATATAAAACAAAATGTGCAACTATTGCTTGCCTGAAATAAAAAAGGCACGTTCAGAAGTTGTCCAGCTGAAGTTGCGTCTCTACTCCACTTTCCCTACATAAATACTGCTTTCTGTAAGGTTGCACCGAAAAAACACAAATTAAAGCAAAGTGAAGCCAACAAAATGTTAAACTGACAGACCTTCTATCTTGCATGTAAACACTCTAAATCTAAAAGGCCTAAGAACAAATAATGCTTTCCTGCAAGATGGTAAGGTACAAAAAGCTATTTGGGCGAGTCGTCATTGTCGTACTGCACTTTCTATGCTGCAGGAACAGGGGGTCCGGGAACTGTAGATGCAAAGACCATGCTCTCAGCTGACTGGGGTTGGGGGGGTGGTGTATAAGGGTAGTAATGAGGTGAATGGAGGGACTTGTTGTTCTTGAAGCAATCACGATACTTTCTTCGTAGGTAGTCCAACCTTTCTTTACACTTGGTGCAATCTCCAAAGTCCTGTATAGACGGGCAACGGAGAACGAGGTCTTTGTGAATGTTTTCCCAAATGGTGTGGTTGTGCACCATTTGTTCAAATTGCCTTTGGTAACGCGGTTCACCCTAAACATCAGTTAAACTGAGTGTATCCTCCAGCATCCAATAATAATTTTTCTTCTTACTAGCAGGCATGCTGAAGAACAAAGAAGCGAATGTAAAGCAAAGCCTTGACATCATATCCAAGAGATAAGTCAGTAAATTAGAAGAAGGGGGGGGGGTCTAAATTACAGACATCCCTAGATAATACTAATCACGTGTGAAGAGTACAAAAGAAACATTACCAAAAAGTGATCCACAAAGACAGAACTGTGCTGTTAGAAGACAATCCTAATTCTTTTTTCCACAAAAAAAGAATTAGGATTGTCATTCATTTATATTTTGTAATACTCACGTGAAACACACACCGGTCGTCACGGGCAATTTCCTCCAAGTTGACATCTAAGTCCAGACGAGGCTTAGTTCCCCCCGAGGCAATTTGGAAAATTATTTACAAGTTGCTTGAAATGCAAATGGCAGCACTGTGGTTTAGTGGTTAGCACCCTTTTCTTGAACCTCCAGGGTACGGGTTCAATTCCCACCCAGGGTCTGTGTGCATGGAGTTTCCATTTTCTCCCTGTGCTTGGTGGGTTTTCTCCAAGTACTCAGGTTTCCTCCCACAATCCAAAGACATGCAGATTAGGCTAATTGGTGTTCTGAATTAAATTGTCTTTGATATCTTCTCTAATGAAATCTCTTATACACATGATGAACAACAGACGTTATACATGTAAACATGCACACATTCCCAAATCAACGTACCCATACATACATAACCTTACATCAAAAGAGCAATTTTATTTGAAATTGAAAAGCAAATAATTTATAGTAAACTAACTAATCCATGAAACAGTCTCACCATTCATCACGGGCAATGTCCTCCAACCTCACATTCAACACCAGATGACGTTTAGTTCCTCCCTGGGGCAATTTGACAAATTATTTACAACTTTCTTTGAATTCCAATCATGTTACTGTTGTGTACAAGTGGAGTATGGCACCAGTCAGGTTAAACAAATACATTCACCTTGAGAATAGCCAACAATATGGCATGTCTGTCTTCAGGTGGAGGTAAACCTTGGATCTGGTCAAAGCAACGCTGGGTCAATGAGGTCCAGCAAAGTTATCAGATCACGTTTGCAAAAATAAAAATGTGTGTAAACCGGTATTACGTATTGTATGTATACTGGGGCTTTTTACCTGGCGGCCATGATGAAAACCTGTCCTCGTTTCTTCAACCGGTCCATGTCAGTCAGCAGCTGGTTCACCACAGGCACCAGACTGAACACATGAACCCAACACACGTCTCACAAAATTACGTAAACACAAAATAATGAACGACAGACATTATACATGTACTTAAACACATTCCCATACATACATACAGTCTTGGCCAAAAGTTTTGAGAACGACACAAATATTAGTTTTCACAAAGTTTGCTGCTAAACTGCTTTTAGATCTTTGTTTCAGTTGTTTCTGTGATGTACTGAAATATAATTAAAAGCACTTCATACGTTTCAAAGGCTTTTATCGACAATTACATGACATTTATGCAAAGAGTCAGTATTTGCTGACCTCTGTAATTCGACTGGGCTGCTCTCAAACAACTTCTGGGCCAAATCCTGACTGATAGCAGCCCATTCTTTCATAATCACTTCTTGGAGTTTGTCAGAATTAGTGGGTTTTTGTTTGTCCACCTGCCTCTTGAGGATTGACCACAAGTTCTCAATGGGATTAAGATCTGGGGAGTTTCCAGGCCATGGACCCAAAATTTTAACGTTTTGGTCCCCGAGCCACTTAGTTATCACTTTTGCCTTATGGCACGGTGCTCCATCTTCACCAAACTGTTGTTGGATTGTTGGAAGAAGTTGCTGTTGGAGGGTGTTTTGGTACCATTCTTTATTCATGGCTGTGTTTTTGGGAAAAATTGTGAGTGAGCCCACTCCCTTGGATGAGAAGCAACCCCACACATGAATGGTCTCAGGATGCTTTACTGTTGGCATGACACAGGACTGATGGTAGCGTCACCTTTTCTTCTCCGGAAAAGCCTTTTTCCAGATGCCCCAAACAATGGGAAAGAGGCTTCATATGACTTTGCCCCAGTCCTCAGCAGTCCATTCGCCATACTTCATGCACAAGATC